>HG710214.1:67995-79656 GCA_000499725.1 Eimeria brunetti
GGTGTCTCTTCCTCCTCAAACCCTAAACCCTAAACCCTAAACCCTAGCCCCTTTCAGTTCATCTGTCTCCTCCACAGCCTTTTTGTCTCCTTTTCTCTTTCCTTCCCCCGCCACATCCTTCTGTCTCCTTTACCCTGCTGCTAACGCCCGCGCTCCTCCGTTTCTGCTGCTGCTGCTGCTGCCCCTGTTGCTGTTGCTGCTGCTGCTGCTGCTGCTGCTCAGGCCCCTGGCTACGCGCTGCGCCACCGGCGGCGGCTGCCTGCCTCCCCGAATTCTTTGCTGCTGCGGGGGGGGGTGGGAGAGGACCCTTAGTGGGTTTGCTGCTGCTGCTGCTGCTGCTGCTGCTGCTGCTGTTTGTCTCTGTTTGTTTTCCCCTGTCTCCTTTTCTTTTCTACTGTCTCCTTTCTCTTCTTCTGTCTCCTCCACCCTTGTCTCCTTTTCCCATTTGTCTCCTCCGCTGCTGCGGAGACACGCGCACTCGGCCCCTAGTGCTGCTGCTGCTGCTGCAGCAACATGCTGCTGCTGCAGCAGCAAGGTGCTGCTGCTGCAGCTGGTTTTACAGACCTGCTGCTGCTGCGGGGACGGAGCGGCTGCTGCTGCTGCTCTCTTGAGAGAGCTGCTGCTGCTGCTGCTCCTCTTGCTGCAGGGTTGCAGCTGCTGCTTCTTCTACACTTTTGCTGCTGCAGCAGCAGCAGCAGCTGCTGCTGCTGCTGCAGCAACTCTGGCGTTTGTCCCCTTGGGCCCCGCAGGCCGCGCGCTTCCTGCTGCAGCTGCTGCTGCTTGCTGTCTCCTCTCTGCTGTCTCCTTTCTCTGCTGTCTCCTTTCTCTTCTGTCTCCTTTCTCTGCTGTCTCCCTTCTCTGCTGTCTCCTTTCTCTTCTGTCTCCTTTCTGGTGTCTCCTCAGCCTTATTTCTTTGCTTTCTTTCTTTTTCTGTTTTCTTTTTTTGTCTTATTTATTGTGTTTTGTTTTCTGGCTTTCAGTCTCTTTCTCTATTATTTCTTTTTCCTCTTTTTTCTTTCTGTTTTGTTTCTTTATTTCTCTATTTCTTATTTCTTTTATTTCTTTTATTTCTTTTTCTTTTTTTTCTTCTTTTCTTTTGGAGACAGAGAGGATTAGAAAGCGGCGCGTTTAGTTTTGAACATTTGGAGAAAAATAAGACCTAGACAATTATATTTATTTTATACATTTATTTATTTTTACTTTATTTATTTTTATTTTTTTTATATTTGTATTCATTTAATGTCTATTCATTTATATTTATGCTTATGTTTGTATTTTTATTTATATTTATCTTTTAATAATATACTTAAGGAGGGGTCTAGCTTTATAGGTATAAGCATACTTGAATAAGTGTATATAATTTTACATTGAATTTATATTTATAGGGGATTATATATATATTTTATATCTATATTAATATATATATTATATATAATATAATATATATATTACTATAGATATAAAATATATATATATAATCATATATATATTATATATAATATTATATATTTATATATATATAATTTCTGTTTGTATAGAGAGGAATATACTTTATACATGGGCAATGCATGCATCCATTAATTGATAAATATATTATTATAATATATATATACCTATATTATTACTATAAGTTTGTAAATTATATATAATACTCTATATATATATATTATTCGTAGTAGTTTATATATTATTATATATAGTATGTATATTTATAAAACTGAGAGGCAGGTACTGCCCTTGGGGCTGTTGCTCTCTTCACCAAACATTTCAAAAAAAAACGAGTCAAGGGTTCGTCTGCTGCAGCAGCTGCTGCTGCTGCTGCTGCTGCTGTCTCCGTTTATTGTCTCCATATATCCTCGTCTAAGGGACAGAGACGCTTCCTTAACAACCTCCCCCCTTTGAAGCAGCTAGCTAGCCCCATGCCTTTCCCAATTAGCTAGCTAGCTAGCTAGCTAGCTAGCTAGCTAGCTGGCTGGGTGGCTAGATGATACATTACCTAGGCTAAATCTGTGGGTGTAAATACAACTGCTGCTGTTTGCATGCGCTGCTGCTGTTTGCATGCGCTGCTGCTGTTTGCATGCGCTGCTGCTGCCTGCATGCATTTTCAAGTGTATGTACAGCCCGCAACTTGCTATGTCTAGAGAGTAGATAGATGGATAAGATTTATTTAATTCTTTTTAATTTAATTTAATATAATTTAATGTTTTGGGGATGAAGGATATAAAGGGAAAAATAGTAAACAAAAGCCTTACCCAGTTTCCAGCCTCTCGGGTGTATAGGCACCTCCCCTGTGGGGTGTACAAGCAAAGACAAAAAAAAGAAAAAATAAAATATAAAAGAAGAGAGACAGAGATAAACAGAGATAAAAATACAAGAAAGGGAAAATAAGGGACAGAGACAGAGACAAAAAAATAAAAGAGAAAGGGGACAGACAGAGACAGAGACAAAAAAATAAGGGAAAGGAGACAGAGACAGATAGAGACAAATAATTAAAATAAAAAGGGTGGGGAGAGGGACAAAGACAAAGATGAATTATAATTATATAGAATTAAAATAAAAAGGAGACAGAGACACCCACAGACAAAAAGCAGTAAAAGAAAAGAGAAAGGAGACAGCAGTAGACAGAGACAAATAAATAAAACAATGGAAAGGAGAGACAAAAACAAAGACAGAGACAAATAAATAAAAGGCAAAGACAATGAAATAAAAGAAAAGGAGACAGAAATAGAAGGAGACAAATAAATAGAAGAAAAGAAAAGATAAACGGAGACAGACAAGGACAAGAAATACAAGAAAAGAGAAAGGAGACAGAAATAGACAAATAAATAGAAGGAAATAGAAAGGAGACAAAGACAGAGACAAATAAATAAAAGAAAAGAGAAAGGGGACAGAGAGAGACAGAGACAAAAAAAAGAAAAGAGAGACAGATACAGACACAGAAAAAAAGAAAAGAGAAAGGAGACAGATAAGCTGCTATAGCCCCCTGGAGACAGGAGACAGGAGACAGAATAAAATATTTGTATAAAATAATATTTGTTTATGCATTTCTATTTTCTCTGTTAATTAGGCCTTATGTGTTTTATCTGTCTCCTTTTGTCTCCCTGCTCTATCTGTCTCCTTTTCTCTTTCTCCTCTATATCTGCCCCTTTAGGCCTGTCTCCTTTTTCTGTCTCTTTTGTCTGTCTCCGCTTTCTGTCTCCTTTTTCTGTCTCCTTTTTCTGCCTCCTTTTTCTGTCTCCTTTGTTTGTCTCCTTTGTCTGTCTGTCTCCTTATTCTGTCTCCTCTCTGTCTGTCTCTCCGTGCTGTCTCCTTTTTCTGTCTCCTTTTTCTCTCTCTTCTCTCTGTCTCCTTTCTCTGTCTCCTCTGTCTGTCTCTTCTTTCTGTCTCCTGTGTGTGTCTCCTTTTTCTGTCTCATCTTTCTGTCTCCTTTGTCTGTCTCCTTTTTCTGTTTTTATTTTCTGTCTCCTTCATCTGTCTCCTCTGTGTCTCTTCTGTCTGTCTCCTTTGCCTGTCTCCTTTGTCTGTCTCCTCTCTGTCTCCTTTGCCTGTCTCCTTTGTCTGTCTCCTTTGTCCGTCTCCTATTTCTTTGTCTCCTCTCTGTCTCCTTCATCTGTCTCCTTCATCTGTCTCCTTTGTGTCTGTCTCTTCTGGGTGTCTCCTTTGCCTGTCTCCTCTGTTTTGTCTCCTCTCTCTATCTCCTTTTTCTGTCTCCTTTTTTTGTCTCCTTTTTCTGTCTCCTTTCTCTGTCTCCTTTCTCTGTCTCCTCTGTCTGTCTCCTCTCTTTGTCTGTCTCCTTTATCTGTCTCCTTTATCTGTTTCTACTTTCTGTCTCCTTTCTCTGTCTCCTTTTCTGTCTCCTTTGTCTGTCTCTTCTGTCTGTCTCCTTTTTCTGTCTTTTATTTCTCTATCTACTTTTTGTCTCCTTCTTCTGTCTCCTCTGTCTTCTGTCTGTCTCCTTTGTCTGTCTCCTCTGTCTGTCCCTTTTATCTGTCTCCTTTTTCTGTCTCCTCTGTCTGTCTCTTTTATCTGTCTCCTTTATCTGTCTCTTTTCTCCGTCTCCTTCGTCTGTCTCCTCTGTCTTCTGCCTGTCTCCTCTTCTGTCTCCTTTCTCTGTCTCTTTTTCTGTCTCCTTTCTCTGTCTCTTTTTTGTCTCCTTTCTCTGTCTCTTTTTCTGTCTCCTTTCTCTGTCTCTTTTTCTGTCCCCTTTCTCTGTCTCTTTTTCTGTCTCCTTTTTCTGTCTCTTTTTCTGTCTCCTTTTTCTGTCTCTTTTTCTGTCTCCTTTCTCTCTCTTTTTCTGTCTCCTTTGCCAGTCTCTTTTTGTGTCTCCTTTCTCTGTCTCTTTTTCTGTCTCCTTTGCCTGTCTCTTTTTCTGTCTGCTTTGCCTGTCTCTTTTTTTGTCTCCTTTCTCTGTCTCTTTTTCTGTCTCCTTTCTCTGTCTCCTTTCTGTGTCTCTTTTTCTGTCTCCTTTGTCTCTTCCCCTTTATTTTGTTTTCTGTCTGTCTCCTCCGCCTGTCTCCTTTTTCCTGCCTGTCTCCTGTCTCCTCATGTCAATACGAATAACTTCAGCAGCAGCAGCACCTGCTGTTGTTGCTGCAGCAGCAGCAGCAGCAGCAGCAGCAGCAGCAGTGGAGACAGTGCTGTCTCCTTCGGGTCCCTTGCAGCTGAAGGGCCAGCAGCAGGGGCCAACCTTAGGACCCCCGCTGCAGCAGATGCTGCAGCAAATGAAGCAGCAGCAGCAGCAGTAGCAGCAGCAATGCATGCAGCAGCAGCAGCAGCAGCAACAGCATCGAGTCTGATTGTCCTTTGCTGCTGTGTCTCTCCTTAGACCCTTGCAGCTGTGCTGCCACACGAAGACATCGTTTGCAGCTAGCTACAGCTAGCTAGCTAGCTAGCTAGCTAGCTAGCTAGCTGAACAGGTAACTAGCCATAGCTATTCGCAGCTAGCTACAGCTAGCTAGCTAGTTAGCTAGCTAGCTAGTTAGCTAGCTAGCTAGCTAGTTAGCTAGCTAGCTAGCTAGCTAGCTGAGCAGGTAACTAGCCATAGCTATTCGCAGCTAGCTACAGCTAGCTAGCCATAGCTATTCGTAGCTAGCTACAGCTAGCTACAGCTAGCATAAGCGCGATACTGTTAATTAGAGGGGTCCGGGGTAAGCCGTGAATATCAGCAGCTGCTGCTTTTATATTTTAATTTTATTGTTATTATCGATTAATAATATTATTATTATTAATAATATATTAATAATAATATATATTATTAATCGATAATAACGAGATAATAATATATAATACACAATAATAATAATATTATTGTGTATTATATATTATTATCTCGCGCATGCTGATGGTGGTTAGAAGAAAAGAAATAATACAAACAATACAGCGAAGAAGTACAGAAAGACAGAAAGGAAAGGGAATAAATAAACAAAAAGAAAGTATATAAATAAACAAAGAAAATAAATTAAATCAAATAAATAATAATGTCTACCCCATTGGTGACGGTGGTGAAACGACGCTAGCCTCGTCACTTTCTCCTTTTGTCCCCCTCCCCTCAGCAGCAGCTGCAGCAGCAACAGCTGCAGCAAATGAAGCAGCAGCAGCAACAGCAGCATTGTTTAGGCCTTGTGTGTTGTAATTTGTTGAGACAGTACGAGACAGTAAAAAACAAACAGCAGTGACATATTGAAAGAATATATTAAATATATATATATATATATTTATATATATTTATATTTATATATATATTTATATACATTTATATTTGTATATATGTATATTGCTGCAGATATGTATTATTACACAATATCCAATATATACTTCTTTTAATACCCCCCAGCTAGCTGCGCTAGCCAGCAGCATAGCCGTAGCTAGCCAGCAGCTAGCCATTTCTATTTTATTTATTTTATTGTCTTTGCTGCAGCCCCTGTCTGAACTCTGTTCTTGCTGCTTCAATTAAAATAATATTCCCATTTATTTTACTTCTTTTTGCTTCCATGCATCTGTCCCCTCTTTGTCTTAACTGGGGAGACAGACACCTGGGGATCTGGCAGCAGCAGCAGCTGCTGCTGTTGCTGCTAGCAGCAGCAGCAGATGCTTCGAAGCAGCAGCAACAGCAGCAGCCCTTCCCATCTAAAATCATTGCATGCAGCAAGAACAAAGTAGAGAAACAACAGATATCTGACTTATAATACCTGACTCGTTACTATTATTCCAATTATTATTTGCTGCTACTGCTGCAGCAGCAGCAACAGCAGCAGGAATGCCAGCGAATACAGGCAAAGGCCTGTCCCCACAAACAGGTGCATGCAAAGGAGACAGGAGACAGGACAGCAGCAGCAAGCAAAGCAGCAGCAGCAAATAGAGCAGCAGCAGCAAATAAGACAGCAGCAGCAGACAAAACCCTAAACCCTCATCCGCCCTGCCATGAAAACACTGAAGCGCATGTAAACCCTTGCATGGAGACAGAGACAGGAATAGCCGAGGGCTAGCAGGGCTTAGCTCTTCTGAGGGTTTAGGGTTTATGAGGGTTTAGGGTTTAGCAACGGGGTGTACAGACACCCCATTTCGCAGCAGAAACAAAGACAAAACCAGACCAGCCCTCACTAGACATATATTCGGATTATATATACTCTTTAGATACATATTTATTCATTTATGCATTTATATTCCCATATATTCTTCATATTCTCCACTGGGCCTTGGTGTCAGGCGCAGCACGGGGTGTCTGTACACCCGGTAAATTGCTGCAGTGCAAATATCATTTTCTGGGTTTTTTCTGTTTTTTATTTGCATGCAATATATAATTGAGCAGAATAAACAAAAATAATTCAGTATACACTGCAAGACAAACTGCACCCGTGCTCTGTGCCCCCCCCAGCTGCGCTGGGGTGTATAGGCAGGTCTTATACTGCCATTCGGCTCTGTCTCATCGCTTCGCGTTTTAAAACCAAAATTAAAAGACAAAGCACAAAAAATCACATAAAAATAAGGCAATATATTCCCCCAAGAGGAGACAGCTGGCTGGGTTGTGCACTGGGGTGGCGGTGGAGGGGCGGCGCCGCTGCTGCTGCTGCTGCTGCTGGTGCTGCTGCCGCTGCAGCGGCAGCGCTGTTGCGGGGGGCGTTTGTGAGCGTATACGACTTTAATATAATAAAGGTTGAATGATGTCTTAAAAAAGGTTGAAATGGGTGGAAATTGCAGGGAAAAAGACGGAGGGATGGGCCCAAGGAGAAAGAGAGAAAGGAGCTAGCCACACAAGGCGGGGTGCTAGCCCCCGGCAGCAGCGAAGCTCCCCCCGCTGCTGTCGCTGCTGCAGCAGCAGGGGGGGTCTGCGAGCAGCAGCAGCAGCCGGCACAACTCATCTTTTTGCTGCGTCCTGGTAATGAGTATTGGAAAAGAGACGAAAATGGTGTCTAAGAAGGCAGCTAGCAAATCGGCGAAGCCCGCCAGCGGCAAAGGCAAGGGAAAGGGCAAGAGAAAGAGGGCGGAAACTTACAGTTCATACATCTTCAAGGTGCTGAAGCAGGTGCATCCTGAGACAGGCATTAGCAAGAAGTCTATGATGATTATGACATCTCTTATTGGCGATACTTTCGATAAAATTGCATCCGAGGCAGGGAAACTCTGCAAATACAACAAGAAAGATACCCTCTCTTCTCGTGAAGTTCAGACTGCCGTCCGCCTGGTGCTGCCTGGTGAATTAGCAAAGCATGCAGTTTCGGAGGGGACCAAGGCTGTCACCAAATACACTGGGAAGTAATTCTAATGGATTAATTCCTTCTTTTAATTCCTTTTTTCCTTCCAAGGGACGTTCACAGCGATGAATTTGCCTAGATGAGTTTTGTTCTCGGCCCAGATTTCGAATCATATTCGCTCGCGATCTTAGGCTTCACTAGAAGCCACCAAGCGCCTATTCCTCCTCTTTTTAAAGAAAAATACCATTAATTATCCTTTTCTGATCAAATCCACCACTTTCGTTCAAGGATTCCGCAGCTTTCCCGCTGCTTTCCGCGAGCTTCCTCACCCGCGGCGTGGGGTGTACAGACACCTCAACTGGGAAGCGATCAGCTTTCCTTTTTCCAATCGTTTTTCTCCCATCACAAACGTGAATTTAAATGCAGTTTCACGTTCAACTTGTTTTTTTATTGGATGAATTAATCCTTGTTGGCTGTATTCGTCTTCCTGTCTCAGCGCCTTCTTCAGAAAGGTGGACTTGCACGAAATTTGAATTTTTTCAGGAAGCAAGATATAGCTCCTTTTTTCTAGTATGAGACAAGAGGGAAAGCCGATGCTGTAGTTGCTGTGCGGTATAGGCCTAAATGCGTATATTTTGTTGCTAAAGCTTAGCTTAGTGTCAGTGTCTAGCAAGGCTCTGCTATAGACAGTATAAAGCCCTACGGCTGAGGGTTAGGGTTTAGCAAGAGTATATAGGGTCGTTTCTGAGGGAATAGGAGTTTGAGTTTTATAGGTTGTACTGCTGTGCTTGTCTGCCTTCTGCTCTTAGTGACAATAGCCGTATTGCAATATAGTCTACTGGGAGGTGTATGCTGCTGCTGCTGCTCGCGCTGCTGCTGTTGCTGCTGCTCGTGTTGCTGTTGCTGCGTCTCGTAGAAAGAAGCTGCTGCAGCAGCTGCTGCAGCAGCTCCCCATATCATTATGGCCGCAGACATGGATAACACTGCAGCAGCAGCAGCAGCGGGTAGTCATATAGCAGTACAGTCTAGTGGTAGGTGTACGGAGCTGCTGCTGCTCGTGCTGCTGCTGCTGCTGCTGCTGCCCCTCTCTGCTAAAAGAAAGCTGCAGCAGCAGCAGCCTCCCATAACATAACACCGCTGCAGCAGCAGCAACAGCAGCAGCATGCACCCCGCTGCAGTAGTAGTAGTAATATATGTAAGCTTTGAACTAGATATGTTCCTAGTAATATATATAGTTAATATTTAACAACCCTTGTATTTCTAAGAAAGTTGGAACTAAGGAATTAACTAATTACCTGATTAACTATAGCTCTTGCCTTCTGCTGTGATGGGGTGTACTGCTCTATTTCTTCCGCTTTCTCCTCATCGTAACAATAACAGTAAGAGGTAATAATATAATAATACTATCAGTAATGGTAGGAAGTGAGAGGAGCCCATTCAAATCATATTCACCAGTTATTCTGTTTTCTGTTATTATTTTTAACTTCAGGCGAGGCGAAAACAGGAAAAAAACGCCTTCCTATATAATATATACATATATAATATATATATTATATATAATATATATAATATGAATTATATATATTATATACAATATATATAGTACATATAATATATACTATATATACAATATATATAGTATATATTACATATATTATATATATAATATTCAACGTATCTCCTTAATACGCATAATATATAAAATATATATTATATATTATATATATAACATAAATATATACATATACACTATAGGATGTCCTTTTCACCCCTTTCTCCTTGCCTGTTGTATATTTTATCTCCTTTTTTTTCTTAACTTTTTTATTTCTGTATTCTTTTCCTGCGCCGGTTCTGTTAGTCAATAAGAAGTTGAATCCTTCTTATTAACCAATAACAGCAGTATATCCATGAATTTATAAACCCAGTAAAATACATATATATATATATATATCTAGATCCATAAACGTATAGATAATTATAATTCCATTACCAATAATAACAATTATACTAATAATAATAATAATAATAATAATAGGAATAATATTATTTCAATTCAATTCGTGCTCTAATCATTAATTCACTTAATAATTTAATAATTAAATTATTAATCCAATTAATAATTAATTTAATTATATATATAAATATATTCCATATTCCACCTTAAGCCTTAACAGCGTCTGCCGTTTGCTGGTTATTGGGGCTGGCATTGCTGCTGGCCTGCGTGGGTTCATTATTGGCATTATTACTGCTGGCATTATTATTCGAATTCGCATTATTATTATTATTATTATTAGCAGCAGCAGCATTAGTACTGCCAGCAGCAGCGCCAGGGCTACCGCTGGGGCTGGGGTTGCTGCTATTGCTGGCACTTTGCAAGTTTTTCTCCTTTTCACCTTCCATGATGGCGGCGAAGTCCTTCGTCTTCCGACACAAAATGGTTATCTTGGGCACAAACTTCCGCCGAGCTGAAGCGAAATATGCCGTCTCCACCTTCTCTATGGTGACGCAGCCTTCGCTTTCGAGGAGGGCGGCAGTTCCTATGGCGACTTTGGTCGCCATCCCCAGCCCTGACACACCCACCCAGACAACCAAATCGTAAGAAAAATGCCCTTTTCCCCTTTTTCTCTCCCGGTTCCATTCTTTCCAGACTCATAACTCCTTTTCTCACCTAATTCCGGAATAACCATTCCAACGAGGGGTTATTTGTAGGGTTTAGGGTTACATCATGGGCTCAGTTGCTGCTATTCTCCTGTTGGTGCTGCTGTCTTTATCTTGTCGCTAGCTATACTATGTTATAATTATATACTTGTTGGTCTTAATACAAATACATCACACTATATTCATATTATTTTATATATATTACTATTATTCTGTCATTAGCAGTTTATACAGGATGGATGCAGGGTATGGAATACATATACATTATGGATAATTCAAACTCAGCAATAAAAATACAAAATATATACACTTAATATTCAAATAAAAAACTAATCCATGAGGAATGTTATAAGGCAACATATTCCACAGAAAACAAACTCTTGCAGAAAAAAACAAAACCCTAAACCCTCCATACACGTCGCCGCACACTCAATACAACAAGCCAGCTAAACCCTAAACCCTAAACCCTACATCGCTGACAAGCAAAAAGCGAAGTGCATCTAGAGATAAAAGAAGCAGCAGAATAGAAAACAAAGACGTAAACCCAACCCCCCAACAGAAAGCAGAAAAACTATTTATACAGATGTGGCACTTGAGGTGTACGTACACCTAAACCCTAAACCCTAAACCCTAAACCCTAGGGCTCACCAGAGACAGAGAATTCATCGAAGGCCTCCTTGCCTTCTCTGCCCATTAACAGTTTCTTCGCCACTCGCGAATACAGACGGGGGGTTCGCTCCAGAGACACCTGAAAGCAGCAGCAGCAGCAGCAGCAGCAGCAAAAGCGGTTGCAGCAGCAGCAGCAATGGGGGACCACAGGAAGCAGTGAGAATGGATGGAGACGGAAGCAGAGAAGCAACATGCTTCTCTGCTTCCAACAGATTACGGATCAGCAGCAGCAGCAACAGCAGCAGCAGCAACAGCAGCAGCAGCGACAGCAGCAGCAGCAGCGCGCATGGGCCCGCTAGCAGCCGAGGGCTTCAGGTGTACAGCCATGGACGTCAGCCGCTGCAGGGAGCAGCAAGAAAGCAGGGCAGCTGCATGTGCGCAGCAGCAGCAACAGCAGCAGCAACAGGAGCAGCAGCAGCAGCAGCAAGCAGGAGAGAGACAGCAGCAGGTTTGACAGAAGAGGAGACGCGAAAGCAGAGAGGAAGTTAGAACCGAAGAAGCACGGGTTGCTGCAGCAGCAGCATCAGCAGCAACTACCGCTGCCGCATCTGCTGCTGCTGCCGCAGCAGCTGCCGCAGCAGCTGCCGCAGCAGCAGCTGCTGCAGCGCCTTGCTGCTGCTGCCGTTTTTTCCCCCGCCCACCC
>HG710222.1:8246-18426 GCA_000499725.1 Eimeria brunetti
TTGCTGCTGTTGCTGCTGCCGTTGCTATTGCTATTGCTGCTGCTGCTGCAGCTGCTGTTGCTGCTGCTGCTGTTGCTGCTGCGGCTGCTTAAGGGGCTGTTTGTCTGACCGATACGGTTATACAGAGTAAAGATCTAATGTTTGACAGTAACCACTCCCTCCACCGCCGCTGCTGCTGCTGCAGCTGCTGCAGCTGCTGCTGCTGCTGTGCTGCTGCTGCTGCTGCTGCTGCAGCTGACGCTGCTCGGGGTAGTCAGACAGCAGCAGCGCCAGGGAGGGCAGCAGCAACGCCTCAGTGCCGGAAGACATGGGGGTGGTAGTCCTGGTGGTTCCCGCTGCAGTCGCTGCTGCTGCTGCTGCTGCTGCTGCTGTTGCTGCTGCTGCTGAGCATCGCCATAGGAAGTATTACACTCCAAAAATTCAATTAAAGATTAATTTCTTGCTGCTCTCTCCTTCGCCCAACCGGCGTCAGCAGCAGCCTGCAATAAACAACGACCAGCTGCTGCTGCTGCTGCTGCTGCTGTTGCCGCTGCTGCTGCTGCTGCCGCCGCCGCCGCATGCAGCCGCAGCCGCAGCAGCAGTTCGTTGGGCTCATCCTATTGAAATATTTCTCTAATCAGATGACTTCCTCCTTTTGAATTTTTGGATTTGCTCAGATTCGTGTGCAGCAGCAGACAGCAGCAGCAGCAGCAGCAGCAGCAGCAGCGGCAGCAGCAGCAGCAGCAGCAAACTGTCTGGGCTACGGCATTGACTTCCTGCTTCTAATAAGGCGTGAGGGCTGCCTGAGGGAAGAAGCAGCAGCAGCAGTAACATCGGCACATCTTGCTGCAGCAGCCGTTGCTGCCGGTGCTGCTGCCGTTGCTGCTGCTGTTGCTGCTGCCATTGCTGCAGCAGCCGCTGCTGCTGTTGCTGCAGCTGGTGTAGCTGCAGCAACAGCAGCATCTGCAGCACCGTAGCTGCTCTCTCACATTCTCCACTACCCCCCGCTCCAGCAACAGCACCAGCAGCAGCGAGAGCAGCAGCAGCAGCGGGAACTGCAGCAGCAGCAGCAACAGCAGCAGCAGCAGCGACAATGACGACGCGTTGTCTCGATGGGCCCCCTGCCTCTTCCTTCGACGGCTGTTTGCTGCTGCAGGCGCTGAGTGTCCGTTGCGCTGCTGCTGCTGCTGCTGCTGCTGCAGTTGCTGCTGCTGCAGTTGCTGCTGCTGCTGCTGCCGTTCCTGCTGCTGCTGCTGCTGCAGCAGCAAGGTAAATGAATATTGCTTTTGTTTTCAGGAGGCGCTGCGGCGGCTGAGTTCTGCTGCCTTCGTACGGAGAGAGACAGCCCATAAGATATTCACAATCGCCAAACAGGTCAGATGCTGCTGCTGCTGCTGCTGCTGCTGCTGCTGCTGCTGCTGCTGCTGCTATTGCTGCTGTTGGGGTTGCTGCTGTTTGTGTTGCTGCTGCCACTTGTGCTGCCGACGCTGCTGCTGCTGAAGATTGTGCTACTGCTGCTACTGATGCTGCTGCAGCCTCCGACGCTACAGCAGCAGCAGCATCTGCTGCTGCTGCTGCAGCAGCGTCTGCTGCTGCTGCATTTATTGTTTGTTTTGCTTCATATTCAACCGCATTGTTTTTTCTTGCTTGCTTTCTCCCTCCTCTTCCCTCCCCGGAAGGATGGAGGGTTTAGGGCTTAGGGTTAGGGTTTAGGGTTTAGGGTTTAGGGTTTGCGTGCGTGTGTAGGAGCTGCTGCGGCTGGTGCTGCAGCGCAGCAGCAGCAGCAGCTTGCCTTCCCTTGCAATAGCCTCGCAGCTGGAGGTGTATAGACACTCCAACATTGGCGTAGCAGCAGCAGAAGATTGGGCCGATAATACTTGGCTGTTTGTGCTGCGAGACCCCCTTATAGGGATTTTGCCTCCAAGCAGCAGCAGCAGCAGCAGCAGCAGCAGCAGCAGCAGCGCATGCAGCGCAGCAGCAGCAACGCAGAGAAGCAAAAGCAGCGCCATACAAGCCGAGTCCCTGCTGCTGGAGCTGCGGAAGCAGCAGCTGCAGCACGAGCAAGGAATGCTGCAGCTGCAGCAGCAAGGAGTGGAGGAAGACCCTTCAGGTAACTAATTTGCTGCTGCCGCTGCTGCTGCTGCTGCGGGTATTGCTGCTGCTGCTGCGGGTACTGCTGCTGCTGCTACAATCACGGGCATGCCCTTGTTGCAACCGCCTGCAGCGCTGCTGCTGCTGCTGCTATTCGCGATACTGCTGCTGCTGCTGCTGACATTCGCTCTACTTGTGCTGCTGCTGCTGCTGCTGCTGCGCTGCAGAGCTAATAGGCATAGAGGCGGACTTCCTGTTGGACGGCCCCGGCAGCAGCAGCAGCAGCAGCAGCAGCAGCAGCAGCAGCGGGAGGAGCAGCAAGCTCTGTCGCGTGCAGTCTGCTGCAGCAGAGCTGGGCATTGCTGCAGGCGAGCGGCAGCAGCAGCAGCAGCAGCAGCAGCAGCAGCAGCAGCAGCAAATATCACTGGATGGGGTGGAGGTGTTCAGACACCGGGGGTTTGTACGGGCCTGGCTGCAAGACAGGAGGGCCCTTGCTGATGCAGTGCAGCAGCAGCAGCAGCATCGCAGCAGATTAGAAGAAAGAAAAAGAAAAATCGGGGTAGACTAACAGCAGCAGCAGCAGCAGCAGCAGCAGCAGCAGCAGCAGGTGCAAAGCTGCAGCAGCAAGAGGCATCCGCTGCTGCCTCTGCCGCCTTCCTGCGGCGACCCCAAACCCTAAACCCTAAACCCCAAACCCTAAACCCTAAACCCTCAGTGAGGGCCCTCCCGCTGGCCGCTGCTAGCTGGGGGCAGCTAGCTGCAGCTAGCTGGCTGCAGCTAGCTAGCTACAGCTAGCTAGCTAGCTAGCTAGCTAGCTAGCTGGGGTTGGCATTTCTTTAGGGTTTTTTTTTTGTTGGCCTGTGCCGAATTTATGGGCAGAAAACGAAGAGGAGCGAAACTTCTCGTGTAGAGAAACATTGCTGCTGCTGCTGTTGCTGCTGCGGCTGCTGCTGCTGTTGCTGCTGCTGCTATGACTGTTGCTGCTGCTGTTGCTGCTGCTGCTGTTGGTTATGGGAGCAGTACTGATCCCAGGGGGCTGCAGCAGCCCAGTGTCGGACAGTTGCTGAGGAACTGCCTTGCTGCAGCAGCAGCTGCTGCTGCTGCTGCAGCAGCAGCAGCAGCAGCTGCAGCAGCAGCAAATGTGGCAGAACGAGAACGAGCCAGCGCATGCATGCTCAGGTGATGAAGTGTAGAAGGAAAACTCGCAGCAGACAGTGCGTACACCCAAGGAAGGGTTTAGGGTTTAGGGTTTAGGGTTTAGGGTTTAGCTGGCAGTTTGTCTGCCTCAGATAGGGGCTGTCTCTTTCCCTTCAAGCCCCTTTCTAAACAGCTAGCTAGCTGTCCGCTTCGCTGCTAGCCAGCCTGTGTAAGGCAGCTAGCTAGCTAGCTAGCTAGCTAGCTAGCTAGCTAGTTCGGCAGTGGGGGGTGGAGGGGGGGCAACAGAGCAGCTGCTGCAGCTGTGCTGGGGATTGCTGCTGCTGCTGACCCCTGCAGCAGCCGACTGCCACGCCCTCTGCGTGGGCCGCATGCACACTGCGTCGTCGGTGTGTTGCAGCTGAGGGATTTTTTAAGGGTTTAGGGTTTAGGGTTTAGGGTTTGGGGTGTTTGTTGGCTGCTGCTGCTGCTGCTGGCCCAGCCTGAAATGGAGACGATATATTTCTTTAGGGTTTTATCTTGCTGCAGCAAATGCAGCAGAGCAGCAGCAGGCGGTGTGTAGGGTATAGAGGGGCAGCAGCAGCGCTGCTGCTGTTCTCCTTTGTGTTGTTACCATAAGAAGAGGAAATAAATAAAAACTATAAAGAAATGGATAAGTTTAATTGTATTAAAATAGAATATTAAGTTTATACCTAGTGGAAACAGCTGCCTTCTTTCTTACCTACCACTCGGCTTCCGTTGGCTGCTGTTGCTGCTGTTGCTGCTGTTGCTGCTGCTGCTGCTGTTGTTCAACGAGAGGTGTGGTTCATTTGCCGTTGAAGTCGTATTATTTATGAAGAAAACAAATCCAATAAAATAAAATTAAATATTTTTCTTTGTTTTTGTTTGTATTCAGAAGAAAACTCCGCGCTTGCCTCTCCCGGCGCCAGGGCTGTTTGCTGTAGTCAGCAGCAGCAGCAACAGCAGCAGCAGGAGCAGCAGCAGGAACAGCAGCAGGAACGGCAGCAGCAGCAGCGTCAGCAGCAGCATCGGGAGCTGCAGCGGCTGTGTTATTTGTGTGTTGGTTTGCATCGTCCGTCCGTTGCTGCTGCTGCTGCTGCCGCTGCCCCCGCCGCTGCTGCTGCTGCTGCTGCTGCTGCAAGAGCAGCTGCTGCATGAGCTGCAGCAGCCCCTGCCCTCCCCTGCCGGACAGTAACAGCGAGGCGCAACAGCACCACGATGGCGAACAAGACACAGCAGCAGCAGCCGCAGCAGCAGCAGCAGCAGCAGCAGCAGACTCTCTCTCGGGCGGAAGCAGCGCGGCAGCACGTGCTGGCAGCAACCCGCGACTACCGGGTGGCCCCCCGCCTCGACTACCGCACTGTAGCAGCAGCTGAGGGCCCCCTTGTCGTTTTCGATGACGTTAAGTTCCCCAAGTACAACGAAATCGTCACCATCCACCTCGGAGATGGCAGCATCCGAGAAGGACAAGTAAGACGCTAACTCCTGCTGCTGCTGCTGCTGCTGCTGCTGCTGCTGTGGCTGCTGCAGCTGCTGCTGGTCAGCTGCTGCTGATGCTGCTGCATAGGCTGCAGTAGGAGTAGGGGCAGCAGGAGCAGCAGGAGCAGTACCATTACTATACCTGCAGGAGATGGTCAGTAATGCCACCATATGTTGCAGCAGCAACAGCAGCAGCAGCTGCTGCTGCAGCAGGAGCAGCAGGATTAGCAGCAGTAGCGTAACTGCCTGCAGCAAGAGCGGGCGCAGCAGTAGCAGTAGCAGTAGCAGCAGCAGCTGCTGCTGTAGCAGCAGCAGGAGGAACACGAGTAGTGGCAGCAGCAGTGGCAGCAGCAGCGTGTAAGGCGTAGAGACTTGCATGTGCAACCATACATATATATATATATTTATATATACACATATACATATACATATATATATATATATATATATACCTATACACATACAAATACATATTAGGATCTATATGTATTTACACATTCATACATATCACTTTATTCATTCTATTGATTTTATTTATTTATTTAGTTTTAATTACATATATGTACATATAGGTGTATTCAAGCCAAACTCACGCACAACCAAACAAAACCGAACAAAAGAACCACCGCCCCAAACACCAGCGAGCCACAGAAACAAAGACGCAAAACAACCAGCCCACGCCCATGAACATATATATATATGCCTATACCACCTTATATATATGTATATGTATACATATATATAAACATATATATATATATAAATGAATGGTATTCAAGGGGTGGTAACTACTATAATACCTTTCTTTCTCTCCGTATGCAGGTGCTGGAGATAAAGGGGCGTCGGGCGGTGGTGCAAGTGTTTGAGGGAACTTCAGGGGTGGACACGCGGCGGAGCCACGGGGAATTCCTGGGCCGCGTGCTGACTATGGGGATTTCCGAGGAAATGTTGGGGCGGGCCTTCAACGGCAGCGGGCGGCCCATAGACAGGGGCCCCCGGGTTCTAGCTGAAGACTACTGGGATATAAACGGCTTCCCCATCAACCCCCAGTGCAGGGTGTATCCGCGGGAGATGATACAGACGGGCATCAGCACCATTGACGTCATGAACTCCATCGTGAGGGGCCAGAAAATACCGCTCTTTTCTGCCGCCGGGCTGCCCCACAACGAAATAGGAGCCCAGATATGCAGACAGGCCTCCCTTGTCGCTGGGAAAGATGTATTAGACCACCATAACGATAATTTTGCCGTCGTGTTTGGGGCCATGGGGGTCAACATGGAAACCGCCCGCTTCTTCCGCCAGGACTTTGAAGAAAACGGCAGCATGGAACGGGTGGCCCTCTTCTTGAACTTAGCCAACGACCCCACCATTGAGCGCATCATCACCCCTCGTCTGGCCCTGACAACAGCAGAATACCTCGCCTTTGAAAAGGAAATGCATGTGTTCGTTATCCTTACCGATATGTCGGCATACGCCGATGCCTTAAGAGAGGTCTCTGCCGCTAGAGAGGAGGTCCCAGGCCGAAGGGGGTACCCCGGCTATATGTATACGGATTTGTCGACTATCTATGAGAGGGCGGGGCGGGTTGAAGGCAGAAATGGGTCTATTACGCAGTTCCCTATCTTGACCATGCCGAACGATGATATAACCCACCCTATTCCCGACCTTACGGGCTATATTACTGAAGGCCAAATCTTCGTAGATAGGGCCCTCCATAACAGACAAATCTATCCGCCTATCAACGCACTGCCTTCTCTCAGCAGGTTAATGAAAAGTGGGATAGGAAAAGGAATGACCAGGGAGGACCATCCTGCTGTATCCGATCAGGTAATAAACACATATTGTATAGGATCATTTAGTGCATTGTATAGAGAGTAGTAGATTTAGTAGTAGATTTTCTTAACTGACATTCTATTCATTGTTTATTTGCCTTTACTTATTTGTCCGTTTTTGCTTCTTTATTTTTTTCTCTTTTATTTCTGTGTTGGGGAGAAATTCATGTTGTTATGCTGTTGCCTTCCGTGTGCTGTATCTGTTCCCCTTGTTCTTACAATACAAAGTCATCTCTTTATTCCAATTAGCATTACTATTATTGTCATTATTTTTACTATATTTTTTCTGTCGCCATGGTAGTTATTGTTCTTGTAGCTATTTGGAGATATTCAATATCGGGTATATTCCTATATTTCCAATTTCAGATGCTTCCGAATTCCTCTTTCTTTTTTCTTTTCCTTGATTGCCATTTAGCTTCTTTGTGTTTGTTGAGGAAAGCGAACTATTCCTGACAGGGAAGCCTCTTTAATCTCTCACCTGCTGCTTCTGTTGCTGCTGGTGTTTTGTTTCTTCTTCAGTTGTATGCGAACTACGCCATAGGGCAAGACACGCGGGCTATGAAGGCAGTGGTAGGTGAGGAGGCCCTATCGGCTGACGATATGCTTTATATGGAGTTTACTGACAAGTTTGAAAGAAGGTTCCTGCAGCAGGGCCCCTATGAAGGCAGAGATATATTCCAAAGCTTAGATATTGCATGGGAGCTTCTTAGAACGTTTCCTGAAGACATGCTCAAGAAAATCAAAGAAGATCTACTCAGAAAGTACTACCCCCGCACGAAATACATGGAAAACCAAGCCGGAGACAAGAGAGCGCCGCCGCAACAGCCGCAGCAGCAGCAGCAGCAGCAGCCGCAACAGTAGCCGCAGCAGCAGCAGCAGTGGCAGCAGCAGCAGCAGCAGCAGCAGCAGCAGCGGGTGTGGCAGCTGTCAGACGTACGGTGGTATGAAGGGAAGAACGAGTAAGCAGTATCGATATTTTCTCCCCCTCTTCCTCGTACATTATCTCTGGCAGTCCATCGCATGCTTCTCAAGGTTTTTTCTTCCTCTTTCTTCATTGGGAGCTTGTTTTGTTGGATAGAGGAATATTTCCTTGAGTTTATAACACTCTTTAAAACAAAAACCAAGACAAAGAAAACAAAAAAGCTGCTATTGCAGAAAATCGAAGGAAAAAGCGCAGCGCAGATCGCAAGGCCCTCCGCATGCGTCCTTACAGTTATGTTGATGAGAAAACCTGATTTTTGTGTATTTGTTCCTCCTTATTCGAAGAAGAAACAAATACCTAAATAGGGCATTTCCTAGGGAAGAAGAAGAAATCGTAGAATCATTTCAGCTGTGTAGGCAAGAGCCTGCAGCTGCAGCGGCTGCTGTTTGCTGCTGCTGTTTTCTGCTCTGCTTGGATTTCTCTGTTAAGTGAGGGGAAATCCATAATAAAACTGCCCCGTTTTTGAAGGTGTGGTTTGAGAATAAATAAAATAAATATAAATAAATAGGATACAACGTGAATATGCCTGAAACTGTTGTTTTCTCTCTTCGTTCAATTCATACGCCTGTTAGTAGTGGCAGCTTCCAATGGGAAAGAAATTGCAAACACGGCAGCGGTGAGAAGGCAACAAATTGAATCATTTATTTATTAGGCACCTGATGCATTCCTTTGCTCAATTTAATGTATTGTTATCCTTGCATGCCTTCATTCAATTCAACTTACTGCATGGTTGTCGTGGAAATGGAGCAGCACTTTATTCCTTTGTTTTGAGGTCTGTAACATATTTCCGTTCACATAAATAGAAAGCAATGCTTTCATTTATGAAAAATTCAAAAACGAAAATAATTCATTCATGAAATTCGTTGAAACCATTTCCGGTGTGCGAAATGTGGAAATGTGGAAAACCGCACGGGAAACGAGGGAATCCTCTGGAATCGTTTGATTCATTTAAATAGAAATTAGAAATACATTCAGAAAAAGGCAGAAAGCAATACAAATACTGCTTAGTTTCCCCTTTTTTATCGAATTAGACAACTTAGGCGCCAGCTGAGGAGCACGTACACCCCATAGAATATTCAGCTTTCCGCTGATCATGGCTTCGATGCAAACAAAACTATGAAGAGTAAAAAGGCAGAAATATTTTGTTAATCGCATCCCATTGCCTCTGCATACTTAGGTTTATAAAGTATTTGCATTCAAACTTCTCCTTTCCATATCCTCCTTGTGTTTAAACTGAATTTTTCTGCATTCTTCCACACAACCTCGCATCGCAAGATGGATGAGCGAAACTCACAGCGAAGGCGACGCCGCCGACTCTCCCCTTCTTCCTTTCTGTTGCATACCCCTGGGGCTCCCCCATTTCGAGAAATTGCGGGGGCTCCCCACACTCCCAGGAACAGCGACAGACGGCGCTGGCTGCTCTCAGAGGAATCCAGCGGAAGCGACAACGGAATGGCGGTGGAACCTGCTGCAGCTGCTGCATCTGCCGCGGCTACTGCAGCTGCTACCACTGCTGTAGCTGCTACTACGGCTGTAGCTGCTACCACTGCTGCAGCTGCTACCACGGCTGTAGCTGCTACCACTGCTGTAGCTGCTACCACTGCTGTAGCTGCTACCACTGCTGTAGCTGCTACCACTGCTGTGGCTGCTACCACTGCTGCAGCTGCTACCACTGCACTAGCTGCTACCACTGCTGCAGCTGCTACCACTGCTGCAGCTGAAACCGCTGTAACCGCTGCTGCACCTGCTTCAGCGGCTGCAGATGCTGGTGCAGAAGGTGAAGGTCCACTGGACTCCGATGGCCGTCGGCTTGAAGAGAGCGGTACCTCCTCAGATTCATCAGAGGGTGGTGCAGCAGACGCAGCAAATGCATGCACTACAGCAGCGATTCTTCCTAGCGGTGCAGGTACCGTCCTGGGCGCGTTGCAGCAGCAAGTACTATGTGTGCAAGGCTACGCGCGTCAAAGAGAGGCAGAGGTCCCAGCGGCATCAGCGGCAGCAGCGGCAGCAGCGGCAGCAGCAGCAGCAGCAGCAGCAGCAGCATCAGCCTCTGCTGCTGCTGCTGCTGCTGCGTCTACACCGCAGCAGCAGCGCGCTCCCTGCCCGCTGCTGCTGCGCGACGGCTGCTGCAGCCTACCCAACTGCCAGTTTGGTCACTACAGCTACAGCCAGCCAGGTACAGCTAGCCAGCAAGAAGAGGAGGCCAGGCCCCAGCTAGCTGGAAGCAGTGAAGAGGACTCGTCTTCCAGCAGAGAGGAGACGCCAGCCCTCACTTCTCTTCAAATTCGGCTGCATATAAGGGCCCTCCTTCAAGACAGGAAAATAGAGGGCCTGCTGCAACTCCCAGAAGTCAGTATTCATGCAAATTAATTACTGATTCAGTTGGCCAGTGTAAAACAAGGGGTATTGTGGTTATATAAATACACAGTACAAATGTACATTATTATGAATGTTTTTGCATTTATAACTATCAATAAAAATAAAGACATAAATATAGATAAGAATATGAATATAAACATGAATATGAATATGAATATGAATATAAATGCGAATAATAATAAGAATATGAACATAAATGTGAATAATAATAAGAATATTAATATAAATATAAATATAAATATAAATATAAATATAAATATAAATATAAATATAAATATAAATA
>HG710225.1:0-22367 GCA_000499725.1 Eimeria brunetti
ATTGCAGTGTCTGACCATCAGTCATGAGTAGCTGTCAGACCCGACCGACACGGTAGTGAAGCTAGCTCGCACTAAATATCGCCGGGAGGTTTATATTTCTAAGCCCAAATGCATATGCATCTATGCTTGCTGGCATACAAACTGGAACGCAACAGCACTCATTACCGCACCGAGAAAATGGGTTGCTTGGCGTGTTTCAAGCAAGAAAACGTTCTAGCCACTGAGCGCATCGCATCTGCTTCCCACCGGCTAACTATTTTTTGCTTACTCCCTGGGCAAAATATTGCGCCATCGTAAATCCAGAAAAGGCTTCGTTACACCGTGACCGTAGACGACCGCACTCAAACTGCACAACACAATGCTCGCTCACAAAATTCCGCTTTCTCTACCACGTGCAACCCGCACGTAAACCAACAGTGAGGGACTATTTTAATCTATCCAGTGATCAAAGCCAAGCTAAGCAGCTACCGCCACGCTCCGCACCAACCGCAAAACGTTGCAGCTGGTCGACTGTTGTCATGTACCTGGCTGCACCGTTATGCGGTCGTTGCTGAGCTTGGCTCTGGTAGACGCGTAAGGACGAACGAGACATAGATAGCAAAACGGACCGACACATTCACGTCGAGGTTCGGTAGCGCCCCGCTTAGTACTGCGTCCAACCGTGTAGGCAGACGACACTCATTTCAGGCAGGCCAAATAAGCGAACATCAAGCTCAGCACCAACATCAAAACGATGCCCCTGGATACAGGGGATGCCCCTTTAAATACAGTCGTGCTAAAAGGCGAACCCGTATCAGCAGTTTTCGATGCAGGCTTTAAACACTGCGTGCGAGCAGACCGGGGCCTGTTTCCTGTCTGTGCCTTACTGTTTTACTGAAGCGCTGTGAACCCTTCGCTGTGAGGTGCCAAGCTTAATTGCAAATCTGTGGCCTTCTCGTTGTGAAAATACTCTGAACACAAACCAGCTTAACTAATATCGCCAAACCAACAAACAACCGCCTGCTCTACACGTTGTTCACTTCTCTGTGTTCCTGCATAGCTATACAATGAGGTGCACTTGCCGCGAATTTCTGTTCCAGCGCCATGCAGACCTACACATATCGTTTTGGCCGCGCGTTTGGCTCCCTCCAGTCCTTCGCTACTCCCGTTTGACAAAGACCACCTACTGCCGTGTACAACCAGGCTGGCTGTTAACACTACAAAACGTTTGACACATATCACTAGCTAGTGGCATGTATCCCCTCCTACGGATCGACCTGCACAGCTACTACCTGATCCACTCACTGAAGCATTCATAATTTCACACATTGCCTCGCAAATGCGTATTATCGCGGCGCATGAACGCCTACCAGCAGTATGCAAGAAAGACGAACACTATTTTGTCAAAACTGGTTCGCGTTTAATATTACACAGCATGTTCGTAGATATTCACGCATGCAGACATTTACATATGCATGCTCGAATACAAAGTGAAACGCAACGCAAACCATAAACCGCCAAGGGAAGATGCACGCCAACCAAGTGCATCTCCCCGGGGCCGTTATGGTTTGTGGAGCGGGTTGCATTCCCGCAACTCTGGCTACTTACTCCCGCTACTTATTTCATGCATGCTTTCTGGGCGAATCAGCACGCAATCGCAATCCCAAAGGTTTCGCCGCACGACCCCCGTATATGACCGCGCACAGATTGTATACCCCCAACACATGCAGCGCAGCTAGAGCTTAGCTTGCTACTCCTAGTTTCCCACTCTACGGACCGAGCTGGTCTCAGCCATGACAAGCGAACCAAGGGCAAGCCTGAAGTCGACTGCGAAATGGTGCTGCTGGTTGCATGTAGTGTTTTTGTAAAATTGTATCCTGCTGGAAGACCAACTGCAATCGAAGATGTTCAGGACGCAGAAAATGTATTATGCACGTTGGGCCCGATGCCCGGCATCATGGTCGCTTCGGAAGATTACGGAAAGGCGTTACGAATAGCCTGTCGGGGGATGGCTAGATTGAAAGAATATCATCGACACATTCACAAATAGTGCCTATTGCAAACAGGAGTGGGCTGGCATAATGTTTCACAAATCGAAGCACCTCCATGGCTCACACGGTCATCCGCCTTTTTTGTTGCCCAATAACTCCACAAATCGCCGCCGGCCCCGCGCGCTTTGGCGTAGGCGCCATGCAAATATAAACGAATGGCGGTGGCTACCCCGCCGTCTCCTACCAACTTTTGGCTATTCCACTTCTCCGCAGGCCAAGTAGCGTCGTACATTACCGGGCTAGTGGTCATTGCTCCTAGGGGTGTAACACTGCCATTCCCCCTTGCAGAGCGTCTAGCGCCGTCCAAAACCAACATTTTTTCAATTTTACTGGGCGATCTCGACCTATCATCACTCTTTGTTCCACCCACTTATCCAGCTGCAGGTATCCTGCCTATCCAATTCACTGGCACCCTTCTTAATTTCAGATGCTGCCTGGTAAACACATGCATCGTGTATCGAATACCCATGGCAAAGTAGAAGCCAAAACAAAGATGCAAATAAAAGGACACGAACTTCCACATCCCATCACACTGCAACTTCACAACTCCGCGCCCATGCACACACCCATCCTTGTCAGCCACCAGGCCGCCTGATACATAGTAACCCATAACTGCGGCTACCTGTTGACTTGTTTTCTACTTGCGGACAACCTGGGCAAACTAGGGCGCGACCGTACCGCCGGAGGAAACTCTGCCACACAACGCATGTAAAGGAGCGCATACGGACTGCACAAATGCATATTCCTTGCACGTGCACATTCCCTAGCAATCGCTCAAACACTAAGTGTGCTCCTATCGCCAGATGCGGCGGGGTTAACCCGGCGAAAACGGCTTAGGCGCAAGAATAAGAACAACTACAAACCAGTGCATCTGGCTGCATGGGAGGTCCTTGGCGAATCACATCCTTCTGAAAGAGCAACGAATCATTATTGAATTGAGCGAAGCGCATGGGACTTCAGCAGCCTGTCGCGTAACGTCTAGAAGCGCGACAGCTCAAATATTGCTAGCATTAGTAACATCAACTACTGTTGTCTTTGCTGTCACCCGGAACATCACCATTGAAACAAATACCTAGTACAGCTACGTCCCTGCACGATGCTCCACAGGCAGGAATTTCGTTGAGGGAAAATGAAGTCCTTACTGGTGGGCGCCCACTCCACAAGGGCGTAGACACATGCTTCAACTCTAGCAAAAAGACGGCAGGGCGGTACATTGTTGCTCATCTTGTCTTGTCCAGCGTTAAGACGTGAGCTGACACGCTATTACGGAGCAGCAGGCATCTGTGGCCTAGGCTTCCCGACTGTGATGAATACCAGGAGACGCTGTTGTGGACCTTGGCAGCGGCTGTGCCGGAACATTGTGAGCTTACTGCAAAAGTAAACAGCTCATATAATCGAAGGGAGCAAAAACTTCAATGTAAGCCAACCACGTTTTGGAGGGCACTCGGATCTAATCTACTTATTAGACAGGGAATATCTTCCGCTTGCTTCAGAAATAACGTGCACGTTTCACCAAAAACGTGTACTACTGTCCACGTGCAGTCACAACACAGCTGTCAATTCTGTCATTCATTGTTGTTAAGCCACCTACGCATGCCAATAGAGGCTTTACGATACGCAAGATATTTCATGCATACGCAAAAAAGCCTCGGACGCCTACTTCGCAATACCACAAAATGTGTAAGTGCAACGAAGCCAGCGTTACAATGGCGCGTAACGCGAAGATACAGTGTTTCGCTCAGCAGCGCCCTCCGCCGAGTCCCGAAAATTCTAAGTGGTTTAAAGCCATTCCCTTGCTGTCTACACGGATAAACAAGCATGCATGCAAAAGCCAGAAACATCCCCACGCAAAATGCGTTCTGTTCCTGTGTTACCAACTAGCTATGCGATAAGTGTTCCGCGGACTCCTTGTGCACGCGCCACGAGCTACCCCACGGCAGAGAAAACCGCACACACGACCGCCTCAAGAATGTCAGAGATGCAGCTTCCCCCAGGTCTTTGTCAGTTGCTACCTGCACCATATCCATAAATGAAGCTGCTTTCAGCCAGGGGTAGCGAACCAAGCCCAAGCTAAACACTAAGTACAGGGCGATGCAGCCGAACTGCGTGCGCTGTCCCTGTCTAACCTCTCCTTGTTGGGATGCCAACGATAATCGAAATGCTTTTTAAATAGGATGTGGCGTGAGCGGACACTTTTGAGCGCGCTAGCACGTTCGCCTATGATGATCATGGAAAGATGCTATGAGCATCCTGCTGCGGGGTGGGTGGGTAGCTGAAGCTCTAAACATCTCAACCCTAAAACCGTAAACAATAAACACCTTACACCGTAAACTCGGAATGACTAATATCATA
Organism: Eimeria brunetti; assembly: GCA_000499725.1. Taxonomy (NCBI): domain Eukaryota; phylum Apicomplexa; class Conoidasida; order Eucoccidiorida; family Eimeriidae; genus Eimeria; species Eimeria brunetti. The sequence goes on from HG710225.1 coordinate 4,383, forward strand.
CACAACCGGGCGGGAAACCCATGCCACGTAGCCTTTTTCTCAAATCACCGCGTAGGCACAGTTTTCTCCTACCACGTATTTCACTGCACATCTACTGCCTCACAAATTCACTCACACCCCGGGTAATGTCAGACCCTGCCCCATAACATCATATCTTGCCGGCCTGTAGAAGCCAAAATCGAGGGTAGTCAACAAAATTCAACTTCACATCGCACTGCACCTTCATAGATCTCAGCGCATGCAAATACGCGTCCCTGCCTTCTCTCATATGAATTGGAGTGTAACGATACCCATAACCGCTCTGGGCAAGATTAATTTGAGTTGCATGCCACAAACTTGATACAAGTGTTCCCCATGCTAAACGATTCGCATCCCCGCAGATATGGCACCGAATTATATGTTTATCCATCTTGGCAAAAACAGCGCGCAATCGAAACGGCAGACAAGGGTGCGCCACACCCTGCCAGCAGATGCCCGCACAAAAATCGCGCACCTCCACGATGCTCTCGCATGCAGGCCCACTAGCCTTCATCAAGGCGCGACGTTCGCTCATACCGACGGACGCAGATGCTTGAAACCAGCGCAACAAAGAAACCCATAGACTTCAGCGCCGACTGCAAGAAAATCCAGCTTGGTGCATACGGTGTTTTTGCCCATGGGGTAACGCCACAGTGCTCATGCATGCAGGTCCGCTAGTTCTACACCAAATGCCGGGTATAGATCTATCGGCAGATGTTCCTGATATCAACCACGGCAAGCGGACCATTTCCAACTCTGGTACCAACTTCGGGACGATGCAGCGGGCTGCAGATGCAGCGGGCTGCATGGCGCGTCCATGTTGAATCGCCTCCCCATGCGAAAACGACAGTGCTCAAGCAGTATGACATATTTGACGCCATTCGATAAATTCTTGCTGGGCCACGTTCGCATCTAATAATTACGAAAACGTGCTATGAATACCCCGGCGACATGGTCTCCTCGAAAATATCATTGACACAGTCATACACTGTTTTCTCTAACGCACACAGAACAGCTCAACTCATCTTGGACAGCCTAAAGCTCCTGTCTGCTCTATGGGGTTTGCATTCTTATACACAAGCGCCACGCAGGGGATTCGTGTTGGCCACGCCGTCAACCACAACCAGTCCTCCGCAGTCCTTCGATGTTAACGCTTTACGCAGAACCACGCCCTTTCACATTTCCCGGCTGATCGCCAATGCGACTAAACATTCGATGCGAATCTCTGAATTGTTGCTGCGTCCTCTTACCGCATATTGGGCTGCACAGATGACCCCTCATCCATTCAATTAAGGCGTGTGTAATGTCAGACTCTTTCTCGCAAGCCTTTATGGCGGCGCGAAAACTTCCCTGTCGAGATCAAAGAGCACCACTACCAGAGCGGAGCCGGCCCTCGCTCCTTGTCACGCTCCAACTTAATAAATGTGCGCGCATAAAAATTTACATCCATGTATGCTCTCGTAGATGCTGAAGAAAAGCAGTACCCGTAACGGCGCCGAGAAGGTGAATTTGCTTTGCGTGTTTCAAAGTTGCTACGAGCTGTTTTAGTTGTTTTACAAATCGCTTCTGCAGAACTCTCGTTATTCGCGATGTGCATACTCTACAGCCAAAACCACGCGCTATCACAGTGCCCAACGAGGCTTCACCACACCGCCGACGTGAACATTGCACATAAACGGGCCAAATCCATGATGCTCACACAGGCAGGCTCCCTAGCTTTCCGCCAAGTACTACGGGTACTCCTATCCCCTATCCGCAAGCATAATTCACTTGGACCAAAGTAGACGAACCAGATCAACATTGACCACCAGCTGCAAAACGATGCGGCTGGCTGCACGCTGTGCCTTATCGAATCTTTTCTATCCTGTACACCAAAAGGAAATAAAGATCTCCAAGACATACGGCAGACACCACGTGCGAGCAGAACGAGGAGCCGCTCCCTCTTTGCCTCTGCCTACTATATTGGAGTGCTGTGGGCAATCTTCCGTTGGCTACCAAGCCCGAGCGACAATCGGTAACGCAATCATAAATTACACACGCTCTGTAGATAGAACGGCTGTGCCGCTAATGCATGGCGGAGTGACGGAACTGCTCCCGCGATGACGTGCAGAAGAGCAGCAAGGCTAAGGCAGAACGAGTCCTCACGTCTCTCTGCCAATCGAATCCAATAGTCTCCGCACATGAGGACGCGTGTGTCTGCTTGCCATCAGAAAACCTCAACGTTGAGTGTATCCATAACCCCCCGGATTACGTGCGTTGGCCTTTAATGGCATACCGCTGGCAGAGCAGCGGACAATCATTGTACGTATGCAAACACACACTTCGCCGCCACCAGACAGCCTGACATTTAGGCTCATGTACTATATATGATGATGCCGCGAAGGTGCGACTGCCTGAGAGTGCTTGCCTTCTCCAAAAACCAGCGCCCGACACTAACAGAGAAAAAAGCTTCGCCCCACCGCCTCTGTAGATACCAACTGCATGACTCCGCCTGCGACTGCTACCAGACCGCCTGCAACGTAGGCCCATATAGCGCCAATGACGGCGTCGCGAAAACGAATTCGTCTCAAAGTCCGTACTCCCTACATAAAACAGCCCCACATTATAATGCTACAAAAAGCTTCGCCACGTCGCCCCCGTAAATGCCCACACACTAACTGAGTTACTCCACGGTGCTTGCACATGCAGCTCGCCTGACCCTCCGCAAAATACTGCGAATATTCTGATTGGCGGACGGATGCATGCGCAATTGGCAAAACGCCCACTCCGGTAGATAGCACACAAGAGCAAGACTAAAGCAAAAAGAGCTCCCACAACCTCTCACACTCCAAGCGCATGAATCTCCACAGATGCATGTATATATCCATGCTTGCTGGCATACCGGCTGAAAAGCAAGGTACTTATAATCGCTCCCAAACGATACGTTCGAATGCCGCGCTCTAGAATTGGTGTAAACTGTATTGCCCGCTCATCTCTGTGTACGTTTCCAGGTCTGAGTCATATTTCCTTGAGCACTTTGTTCCTGAAAAAGCGTTCGATTGCAGCTTCAGGGATCGCTTTGCCACTCACGAAATGCAGCAGACTACATATTCCAAAAGGCAGTGAAGTCCTGACACTGCACTACACAAATCCAGCACCCAGCCAACATGCTTTCTCTGCTGGCCCCCACTAGCGATAATAACCAAGTACAGAATGCCAAGCTTAATGCCGGAGTGGTAATGTAAGTTCATGCGGCGAACCACATGTTCACTGTTACATGGCCTGGACTCCACCCTTTGCAGGATCAAAGTGATGCCAAAAAACTTAGTTGCTGGATAGGCTCGTACAGGGAAAGCGATGCATATTCGCCGCTCGACCAACGCCCATCCAATGCCCATAGCGTGCAGGTACATGCTACCAATACTTCCTCACGACAAAACTGCTGACACGCAGGCCCACATCCACCATGCTAAGGAGAAACCACCGCCCTAAACGCATATATGCATGCCGTCGCAACCTACAGATTTTGTGGCAAACACGCAGCAGCTCCTGAATTCAAGCCCTGCCACACTGGCACGCCGTGCAACAGCCGCGCGAACAGAGCTTGAAATCCTGGCACATGCACAGCACTGTCAAACCGTAAGACCTAGTCGATTGCCTTAGTCTGCTGGCACCCTTTAGCAGTTACAGCCAACGATACGGCGGCTTGCATCCAAATAAAGAAAGCCCAGCGAAGCATCGACATCAATATAAATACACAGCCACACGCGCGCAAGAAATCATGGCTGCAGTCGCCTTGGTAGGGCCACACTTTCTGTGCAATTGCGGTAATCTCGGTTGCGCTAATTGAGGGACAAGAACTTGCAGACAGAGCACTGCAACCACGCAGTACGACCCATCCAAAATTCCAACGCCCAACCAACGCTCAAAGTCTGCAATTTTACAAACGCTTGCCCATGGCACCCCTGCTTATGCCCAGACGCAAATTTGTAAGCTAGGGAACAACCACCGTTCTAAAAACAGATGTGTAGGCCCTGACGAACACGTCTACAGGCTTGTTGGCAGTTATACAGTATAACCTGAAATGAAGCTGTGCTGCACAGAGACTTCGTGGATTTGGATGCAGAGAAAATGTTGAATCATGATGCTTCTCCAGCAATTTCTAGAACAAGCATCAGAAAAATACCCATAGTCTGTATGCCCACCCTAGCAATAATTACTAACGGCACGCGTGAATGCGTCCCAGAGCAGGAAACCAGGCGTAACATTGCATGCATGATAACCCCAAACTTTCATATGTCGAACAACGCATATCGGTTGCCGCCCTCTCTGGACTTCGCTTTCTGCAGAATCAAAATGATGTCGAAACACTTAGCTGCTGGATAGGCTCTTACAGGGAAGCCGCTGCATTTACTCTGCTCGGCCACTACCCAAACATACAGCCAAGCGAATGCGTGTAGTCTGCAAGCATACGCTATCAATACTTTTTCACAAGGCACCCGCGAACAGCCAGGTTCACATCACATCATCCACACCATCTACAGGTATGGTGGAGGCGGTGTAGCTGCCCGCGAATCTAAACGCTGCCGAACAAAAGCGTGTTGGCGTGCACAAACGGAGAAAGCGTGAATTTCTGTTGAGATCATGACACTACGCAAGTCAAACGCCTAGCCAACGCTTATTGCCCATGGGCCCACGCTACCAATAATTACCAACCAATTGCAGACAGCGTGCAAGTGCAGAATACCAAGCTTGGCATGGTTACCATGACAAACGCACATTTCCGTTTGCCAACTACCATGTCTATAGCCGCCTTGGTTGGGCCTCATTTTCTACAGAGCCAAAATGATGTCGAGAACTTACGTTGCTGCATAGGCGTGTTCAGGCAAGGCTGTATCTTGACGCACCGTGGCAGCTACTCAAACCAAATGCCCAGCCAGTTCCCATAGTCTCGACGTACGCTTTACCAATACTTGCTGACGGCGCACCTGCTTACATCCATGTTTGCATCCCCCATGTTAAGCGGGAGCCTAACGCCCGATGCGCAGGCGCTTCCAATAGCCTCTACAGGCCCGCCTAAGGCACGCATCAGCTTTCTAAACCGAACCATGGCACACAAAAACTTGCTGTGGAATCCTGGCTCACACCGAGAACCACGCAAGTCCAACGGCTAATAATATGCCTAGGCCTCCGCTATCAATAGTTAATAATGACGCGACAGCTTGCATCAGGGTGAAGAACAACAAGCATATCATGGGCGCCGTGCTAAGGACACAGTTGTTGAGTCGGCGAACGTATGTGCAGAGACCGTTCTCGCTACACTTACGCAGCAGCATCACTTCCGTGCTGCCCCACCGCATTGCTAGGCGTTGCTCAGCTCACAGCTGCTCGCCCCTGAAAACCAGCATTTGGCCTAAAGAAGCCACTAATAGGGTGCAACCGGTCCTGGCCCACTGGGCGAACAGAACACAGGCATTCAGAGATGTGTGCGCCTGTAGCAGCGTGGAAACAGGGGAAGCATTCGGAATCGCAGCTGTTCCCTCTGCTGCCCAGCCCCACACAAACGTTTCTCCGTTGTTTCCATATACCTCCTTGCAAACCCTTCAGCGGCCAACACCGGGTTTGCCGCATGAGGGCCGTTGATAAGAGCAGTTAATATCTCTTCCACTGCTCTCTCACTCGGTCACGAATGTCAACTCGCTGCAGGCAGGTATCAACGGCAACGCCTCCACCCTTCAGCTCCAGCGCTTGCAGCTGCCATGACACCATAGCACAAAGCACGTTGTAATGCAGATTGAAGCGGCTGCGCGGCTGGGCGTCAAGCAGCCTCTGCGCTTCAATCGCCTGCTGATCGACATTCTACAGCGTCTCGTCGCAGTACGGCTTCCTCGTAATTGGACATATGAACGGCTGAAAAACTCACTTCCTCCTGCGCAATACTTCCCAAGAATAATCTACACTTCTTACGACGTCACGTACGCTACTAGTAGGCAAACTCCATTCACTATTCTGACGCGCTCTTCTCGTAGTACCTTGCAAGCACCCCACTGCTACCGCCTTTTACTAGCATACACCCCCCGAGCTTTCCAAGGTCCCAAAAGCGCACTGTGGCATCAACAGGGTTGCTTGCACACGTCTGTGGCGGTGAAGCAATAACTGAAGCGAATGTCCACCCGCGCTGCAGAACGCGTAGCAAAGAGGGCCAATAAGTGCCACAGGCGACTCAAAATGACGACTGTCAGGCAGAGGGTGCAGCTGGGGCAAATACATTGCTTTTAGAGTTCGAACTTGCGAACACGCCGTAGCATACGTCAGATTTACGCCGAAACCACTAAATGACCAGATCTTCCATATTTATCCAATTCTCCGCACATGGCTCAGGCGCTGGGGCCGGCCATTAGTACGCGCCAGTGACTATACAGCAACTATATGTGCCTCACCTTTGCTCGTAGCTGAGCCTTTCCATGGCCTGGAATTTTCAATACCGCCAGTACACCGCTTACAGGTGCAGGCAAATTAAACTGCGACACCTCGGGTGCAAGTAGAATAGCCGCATCTTCACTTGTCGAGTAAAATGCATCATTTTTTCGCCGCCGGCTTCTACTTGGTTCATTTGCAATCCAACACACGGTTGCAAATACGCAACTTCACACAGAACATCTTTCAGCGGGAAAAAAACATGACAGTTTGCTTGTTTACAGCTTTAGCATATCCATTCTTCTGCGCTAGGAATTGTTTTGCTTGCGGTCCATCAAACACAACATGTCAAGCCAGAAAGACCTTGTGAGCAGCGCAAGTTCGCCCTTATATTTGAGGACTCTAATTTCATTCTCAATAGAAAGTTTGAAAGAAATATTTGGGCTGCACCAAGAAGGCTGCATCGTCAAGTGCCGGCACGTCAATGTGGCGGCGCGCAAACCGTCTGCTTCAATGCAGTGAACACATTTCAGCATATATGAAGCATAGCACAGATAGCATATATATGCAATGCTTCATAGCATATATACTCCTGAAGCATATAAAGGTATAAAGCTAAAGCTCCGATAGCCCCGGGGGCAAGTGGTACGTGCACTCGAACCCTTATTTGGATAATTGCAAAAGTTCTCCCCAGTAGTATAATGACGATAAGGAAGCAGGTAGCACCGAAATGGACCAAGAACCGTCATACGGGCAACTAGAATGATCGGGTGACTTGGAGAGATGTATATTGTTGGATGTTCATGGGATATGGCCCCTATCGAGACGACGCCTGCTGAGGCCTTGCCGTACCTTACGCGGCAAAGTGCATCCCGCGCCGTCCGCAGTATCAGCCCATGTCTACCAAAGAGGGCAACCATATATTGCCTTATTCGGACCATTCACAATGATGACCCGACAGTTACCGGTCCCGTACGTCCCTGTTGTATAGTGAGGGAATTCCCTTGTAAGCACAGCACCTCCCAGAAGGTACATTTTATGTATTCCATTAGAACATTTCAATAGCCCATTAACCCCCCAGCAATACAGGTACAGCGCATGCATCTACGGTTTGTTGCTATAGACCTTTGCATGGCCAGGGCGCCCTGCTTCTGGTAGCGTCGACGTACGTTACATGGATCCGAAGGTGCTTCCGCAAGCCTCCGGCTATTCAATTCATATATACTCGAAGTTCTGTAGGATTGTAGAGCCTTGAAGCACTGAAGGATCAGGAAGAGTGTAGCAACTGTGGAGGCCACCATGGCGGCCGCTAGGAGCGGCAATGTCTTGTGTTGTCTTCTCAATTTCTGTGGAAAGGTGCTCTGAACCAGCATGGTAGGTTCACTGTGTAAGAAGTTGACTTGAGAGCTGGGAACAGAAGCGTCCATTGTCTGAGCCGGCGTAGTCACCTCCGCTAGAACTGCAACCGAGGCAACGGAAAGTGGCGCGAAGACAAGCATTTCGTAGGTCATCTCGGGATGTTGACGTCTTTCGTATAAAATCAAAAACAGTGTTACTAAAAAATTCAATGTGCATGTGGGTGAGGTGGTTAGCGTTTGCATCAGCCCGCCTCAGGTATGTAGAATACTGCAGCGCGCTGACCATCTGCATGCATAATTCAGTTCTGCAACGGTGAAGCGTACACAGAACGACTGCACACGTTCTTCTACATCTGTTAAGTTCATGCACATTCCCCTACTATTCCCAATATACCTGCCCTACATAATTAATTTGCAGGCAATTCGCACGGTGCCTTCTGCGCAGACGCCCGCTGCAGCATAGTAACCGTGGGGTAGGGTCATCCAGCCAGGGTCAGGAGCTTGGATGAATAGAGGGTACGGGAACCACCATGTATCACGATAAATCTGTTCATCAGTTCATGATGCAAACTGGAAAAGTATGAAAAAAAAGGAATTGAACGCCTACTCATAAAATTTCTGGCCACATCAACAGTAGGCTGGATCTATAATGAAGAGCTGTTGCTACGTGTGTAACCTACGTGAAGCTCCTGGATGGAAACTCTACATCTATGCACTAAACAGAGTCGATCTATTCTATTATGACCTAAATATGCAAATAGTTCTCTTAAAAACATATTAGAGTCCAGATATCTTGAAAAAACGGTCCCAGAAACGTAGATCTGTCTTCACTCCGCATTAGTCAGAGTCTCAAGCGCAGCATCAGCCTCACAGCCAGCCCCAACCTGGTGTGGCTGCCGAGCATTCTTGGCTTGGCGCTCATAATTTTCTCTCTAAAATAATACAAATTGTCTCTATTAGTATCGTATTCGTTCTCTTACAGCTTACTAGGTCACTGAAGGTTCTACATTGAGCTCCAGTGTGCTAACAAAGGAGAGCTTGGGGATCTTAGGGCCCTCGGGAACGGACCCCACTCTCACGAGCAACTGAAGTCCCCCAGCTCCGCGACTTGTGCCCCCAACGAGAACACAATCGCAAGCAGGAACTCACTCAGTGATTTTATCGTTAGGGTTCCGAATCCCCTCGCACGCTGGGGCAGCAAGAACTAAGGCAAATAGAGAGGCTGCAGGCCGTGGAGTCTGCTGGTGAAACACCCTTCAGTCCCTCCTTAGTCCTGAGCTTGCTTTAGGACAGCCTGAGCCAAGTTACATTCTCAAATTAATACAATATCACTCAGACATAGGCTAATAGCCAGTAGAAAAAGGTATCCTTCTGTGGAATACCACCTTTGGTTCCCACTGCAAGCGCCCTGACGTGCTTTCCTTATCTCTTTGCATCGAGCAGACTATTTCTGAGGCTGACAGTGTTCCCGATACATTGTTATTCAGTATAATACGCTGAATCAAATCCTCAAAATAGTTCCATAGTTCGTTATTGGCTAAAAAGGAAAGTTCTTCTGTCCCCGCATGTCCCGGAACACCGGCCCAAAGGGCTGAGAATGGGGCTGGGACGAGGCGGCAGCCCAGCATGTGTAATGCCGCAGCACGACAATCTGGTCCCTTCCGTATCCCTACAGAGCTGCTAGAGGATAGGATATAAGGAAAGGGTCATTTAGAGGGAAATTAGGTCGATTAGTAACGGAGACAACACACAGTTGATATTCATGCTCACAAACCCCCTTAGGAGGGGGCTCGCTAGGGTGCCGGCTCTGCCGACGCGGCGCTGACCCCTGTGAAGCCTCTTAGAGTTACACGGTACCGGGCTTCCTATGAACACAACGAGCACGGCAAACATCTGGGTTAGCATTGTTTATCGTGATTGTAGTGAAAGTTCACTACACCTCTTGGCTAATCGACTTATCCCGTTACACGGATTTCCAGACGCACGCATTTCGGATCGGCACTCGCATTGCCAGTTGGAGTTGTGGCGCCAATTGTGCTCCCGTTTTGACACCAAGCATCTTCTGCCCTCATCCTATCGTCCACAGAATGACGGGCAAACGGAAAGCGCCAACCTCACACTGGAACAAGTGCTGCATACCTACAGCCCGTCCGACGAGGGAGTGGGAGCGCCTCCTGCCTGCTTTGAAACTTGCCTATACCATAGCCAGTTTTTAACCTAAAGAACTCTCACACTTTGAGGTTATGATTAGTGAGAAAGTAGTGACCGCATGGAATCTTGATATTGTACGCGATTTGTCGCCTACTCCTCCCATGAGGAAACTATTCCGTCAGTTCTACGACAAGGCTCAGACCAATATCCTCAAGGCAAAGGGGAAGCAGAAGTATTACGCAGGCACAAATCGCAGAGAAGTGGAGTATGCAGTGGGCGGTAAAGTCTGGCTCCGCAGCAAACACCAACCGGCCCTGGCCGATTGCACTGAGTTGGAGCCTCGTTTAAAATCACTGAACGGGTCGGGGCTGTGACCTATCGCCTTGATTTACCCCCTACCTGCGAATGCCACACTGTTTTCAACGTTTCCAAGTTTGTCCCTCAGCGTCCCGTCACTCCGGTATTAGTTCCCCAGGAAGCTGTCGTAGGATGGCCCCCACCCGCGATGCCGAGGGCAAGGCGACGCACCACTATGTTGTCCACTACATCTTGGATCAGTGAGGGTCTAGCGACGACTTGCAGCACCTCTTCAAGTGACCCGGTGCTCCCGAAGACAGAGCCACATGGGAGCCCGCTCATCACGTTGCCGAGTGCGCGGCTATGGTGCGGGCCTGGAGGCGCCGCCAGCGCCAAAGCGCCCGAAGCTTCCATGTCACTTCTTCTGTTTCTATTTCACATTAGCGCACTCCTCTCCCCAGATGCACGACGAGCATGCCCCATTCCCCGACGCCCCCCTGCGTGAGCTTCTTTCGCCCTTTCGCTCCCTCCTATGTACCCGGTGTCTCTTCGTTCCGTGCGTTGCAATTTATAGTCCTTGCTGTTAACTGTCTGCCAAGCTTGCCGCCTCTCATGCTGTGTAGGGGGGGAGAGAGTGTGTGCTTGCATGCGCATCTGCTTGGATATGCTGACGAAGTAAGCCAACGCATTAAAACGGGAGCGAAGAGCTAAAGGCCCTACCCGACACATGGCGAACTTCTTAGGTTGTTTGCCTTCTCTTGTGCTTGGCATTGCTTGTGATTCCTCTAAAACAAAGTCAATTGTGCTGAAAGAGACAGCTAACAATCTTGTATCGTAGTTATCTGACTGGCGTTCTTGGGGGTGTACGAAGGTGTGATGTGACGTTCACTCGCAGATGCTGGGGGAAAAAGAGTGCCTTTAGAGCTAGATAGGAGAAATCTGGGGGTGCGAGACAGCGTATCCGCCACTTGGTTGGGCGACCCTTGCCGGTACGCTGTAGTGCGGTAGGGGAATTCAGCGGGGAAGTAAGCCAATGAGCGGTGCAGCCCTGGGGAGGCTTTGACGCCTTGAGCTGCTGCAAATGGGTTAGACATCGTGATCTTACCCATCTGCAGCAGCTCAAGACATCGTGATCAGCGCATGCAGTGATCCTGGCTAGCATTAGCAAGTAAGACCTCCTATCTGGGGCAGTGACCAAAGGGAGTAGCACTTGCTCATGCATCAAGAATTTACACTCAGTGGCCACCAGGTAGGTCCTTTCCCGTACTAGAGTGCGTCACACCCTAGGAGCCTTCTACGGCAGCCCACTCTAGTTTTGTAGTTCAATTTGATATCATGCTGCACTACATGAGCTTCGAAGTGCTCCTCTGATTCAACGTTGTAGTGACGCGCACAGATCAACTGCGGTCCAGTGTTAGGCCCATTTTTTTGTAAGGGGATTGGCAACAGTGCTAATCTGGCCGTTTGTGGCTTGCCCGTTGAGTTTATCTGTCCCTTACCGTACATATAGACATACGTCAGTGCGAGGTTCCACTCGTTGAGTAAGCACTTAACAAATGTGTAAAATTTTTGTAAATGGACAAAATTCAGCCTTATTTTGAGTGTGATGCTGTCTTGCCACCTTGCTGCACGGTTATTTGAAATTCACGTCAATCCTCCTCGTCTTTCCCAGCTTCAAGCCATTGGGTCGCTGCGCCACGAAGGATGGGGAGAGGACAAAGTATTCTCAAACAGAACCATTCCTTCGGACAACACTAACTAAAAACTATATTGAAGCTTTGCATTTCTGCTTTCCGTACTACTTTAGTGGACGCCGCAAACCTTCTCAAGCAAGGCAGCTTGAGGCTGGCAGGCAGCAGCTGCTGGCCAGGTCATATTGCCAGTACACGGGACTTTTACGTCGAGCAAGTTCACTTCAATATACTCCTAGACATGCGGTAGGTGACCCAATAGAGAGCGCAGATGCGTCCAAATGACGACACTACCGGCGCCTGTCTGCAAGGAAACGTTATGCAAGTACACCTCTCAGCGCTTCCAACGGAATTTGCACGGTCTACTGCAAAGGCAACTGAAGAACTGTCCCAACAGTTGGGCCAACCGGTTCACGCCCAATGCACCGGAGCGAGCCCATTTCTGGAACAGTGCACTACGCAGCACACTCTCTCCTGTGAATAAGTACGTTTACGGATAGAGCTGATAAGTGCGCCCAAATAGTTATGCACCAAAATCTTATACTTTCCCCTAAAACGACCAAAATTAGATTTATATAGCCAAAACACAAATTCCAATCAATATATAATGGAACTATATCCCAAATAGATATGAACGCACTGACCTTTCTTAGCGGGCCAATGCCTCTGCCACGTCGCTGGCACCTCTGCTAGCCCTAAAATCCGGGCTAGCTACAGGGCATTTGATTCCATAAGACCTCAATTTTAGCTTACAGTGAGCTAGTGCCTAGCTAATATTATCGAATGTGATAGGCTTTCCTATTACTGGCCTCTAGAGGGCTTACAGGGGCTCCGTTGTAGTACCCGTGCACTACCATTAGCCCCATTCTTTGCTCTAAGCTCCCGGATATTCCCCCATCTTAAGGAGGAAGTCGAGCCGCAAAAACATATACTAATGCAAAGAAGCAACGTTCAGTAGCCAACTAGTGCGTTTGGACACAGTCTAGTGTTGGGCAAGAAAATAACAAAAAGTGGCGCATGCGCGTCCACTGCAAGATCCTCAAAAAAGCTGTGAAACACAAGTTCCCGGTCCTCCGAGTCGACGAACGGTTGCATCCGTTGCAGAAATCAGCAGTGTATTGATTTTTTGGCTTCTCCAGGACGTCCCTGCGTATCCCAATACGGCCCCATGGCGGGCACAAGGTAGAATTGCACGCAGAAAGCCGCCAATTACAATACACGTGTATGCTTTTGAAGCTCATAGATGTGCCTGCCGAAATGCTGAGGCAGCTCAGCCATGATTTCGTGGGACTACTCAATGAGGGGTGAATGTTAATACCAGTGGGTGATGTGCTTGTATTCAGATGGATTGTGCAGGAGCACTTGCAGCACCTGAATCGTGTTCTGAAACGGCTATGCGAAAAGCCGCGCTTCGCGAGAGCACACAAGCGTTCGTTTGCCACCCATACAGTTACTTTCTAGGGATTTGTAGCTCAAGCACGAGGTGAAAGATGTCCCGCGAAGATGGAAGTGATCCTCATGGGCCTAGTATCCTCGTAAATTCTCAAGGACGCGCAGGATTGCCTTAGCCTCGCATCGCACTGCCACTCTATCCTGGATTCACACGCATCGCTGCCACTCTAAGGGTTCTCTACAAGAAGGACAAAAGACTCACGTGGACGAAAAGCGAAGACAAACCCGGCAGTAGCCTCGTCAGGCCCGTCGCGTTGACTCTCGCTCTTTTTTCGACCACTTTTTCTTCCTAAGAATCAATGGCAGTGACAGAACGGTTGGCACGATGTTTTCTTACCAGGCTGTTGACCAGAAATATCACCAAGTAACTGGCTACTATTCACACCGTTCCACCGAAAGAGAAAAAATGTATCCAGTACATGAGGATACACTGTAAGTGGCCCGGTTGAGAGTGAAAAAATGTCAACACCAGTTTTACGTCAGGCATTTTATTATCCAAATAGGCCTTCAATCTCTGACACACCAGGCGAAGTGCTTTAACGATTACAATATTGAAAAAACTGTTCGGTGGATTTGCAGGCTCACGCAGCAGGAATTGACCCTCCTACTGCCTCCCCGTAGAGAGAATGTGTAAGCAATCTCCAGACGGCAATCTGTCGGGCCGACTGGGCACGCGAACGCGGCTGCTCTTTCTGGGGTATTGTTGCCTGTACTTCTCGGTGCTCGCACACTGACTATATATGGGTTGCCACGCGCTTGCTTACCTATTGCCTACCGTGTTATTTCATAGAGAAAAAAGAGGCTCGGGTATTCCCGCATATAGTTGCGACTGTATATTTGTCCGGGTTGTGTGCCTCAGGGTCCTGGGGCTGGATACGACGTCACAGGCACTGACAATACTTTGCTAACGATTATATTGAGTGACGTCCCTCTATTGGCCCTCGCGACGGCTTCTTGTACAGAGCAAGAACCCTCGTTATATCGTGAACCAAGTCAAGCCCTTCTTTGCCTATAATTTATACTTCGCTTCCTACCTCTGAAATACATTTGGTGAACTCCCGACATACAGCACGAATTTCAGTAATTTCTACAAAAATTTGTGGCACGTAACCGATGATTTCATTAGCCAACAACCAGCGCAGGAGCTGCGCCATGTTCTCTTGTGGAGCCTTCGTTTGCTGTAGACTGTCGCCGGCATGTACTCGGCAGGACCTTTTGATGCTTCGAGTGCTTATAGTAATTAATTACTTTTGAGTGGCTGCAGTGCGACTGCAACCACAAATGCGAATAACTCGAAAGTTGACGCGCCCACGCCTGCATCCACTGGAAAGCTGGAAGCTGGAGAGGCTGACCAACTAGACAGAACTGCAGGATGCGATGGACTGTTTGCAGTACAAATATTTAATGTGTTTTACAAAAATATAGTTCTTCTTGTACAGCCCTGTTCAATGGCGGTGCCGCTGAGTGCAGCCAAGTAGCGACTGCGGTACACACCAATGGTTCGGCGAGGCAGAATTCCTTCGTCCAACAGCGAGACGCCGAAGCCTTCTAGGCATTCAGAGTACCAAATTCTTGTCAAATTATTATTCTTTGTTTATTTGGTGCAGCAAGTTTTTTTGGAATTCCTCCGGGACTTACTGTGCTGCCTCGCTCGACGCATATTCGCCGTCGGATCTGCCGACGGGCCACCAGCCGATCGACGCTGTAAAGGATTGCCTGAGGCGCACAAATAGTAAGTGATATTTTGTCTTTTCTTCATCTGCCTTATTTGTCCCCAACTGTTACAGAGAGCTGTGGTGCCACTCCAAAGTTGCGAAGTCTCATACAGTGCTTCCGTTCCACCAGGAACCAACGATCGACTTCTGAATCGCGAGTTCGGGAGCCGTTTGCTTGTTTTTCAGAGTTAGAGTACATTCCAACAATCTTCTTAACTGTAACGTGCATTTAGACTGTCCTCTCGCTTTCCTTTACTCGCGTGCTTCAGGAGGTTGGGCCGCCACAGCAGACAAGTAAATGTTCTGACATGTGTGCACGCACCTTTGCTTTGCTTGCCTTTTTCTTTTCAGGAGACCTTCATCTGCAATCGCTGCAAATAGGCTAAAATGGCTGACGCGAAGCAGCAGCTGGCGCGTTTCACCAGTTGGCTGGGTTTGGCTTGTGGCGTGTTATCTCTAGTCGTATTCTTCTTCTTGATGCCTGCGGTGTCACCGCGTGTTGTTGTATACGATGAAAGCTTCACGAAGGATTACAACCGTTACACATGGAGGTTCGCAATGTTCTCTTTCGTGCCAGATGTGTTTGTTGACACATGGACACCGTTCGTCATGGGAATGATTTCTATTTTCTGTCACTTCGGGGAGTTCAACTTTGACTGGATGTGCAAAACATATGCACATTTTTTCGTTTGGAACTTCGTGCTGGCTCTCTTCGGGCAGATAGGGTATTCAGGCATCATAGGCATCATTGCCAGCGCGTTCACCCTCCTCTGCACACTGCTCAGTCTTATCTGTGCCTTCCTCGTCAAGGACCAAAGTGCCAAGCTGCAGATCACGCAGCAGAAATAAGCGAATAATAGGCATCAACGCTGAACTAGTACACAGAAGTCGACGAAGACGCGCAGCAAGAACGAAGGCAAGCACGACGAAAATTAGGTTCCGCAGTGTGAAGGGGCTCGACTCGCCTCCCTGCATGGGGAGGCGAGTCATGTGTGTTGCTGCTGTTTTTATAATTTACGCTGTCTACTCGACACACACCTGTGATTATTTGAGAGCTGGCTAGCTAGCCAGCCAGCAAAGCACGTACGCAATAAACAAGGAACAGTGAATGACGGCTCCCGCATTCCTGTCGTTTCCCAGCTCTTGGAAACTGGAGCCGCGCTCCTTGCTTTTCTGGATAGTGTGTCTGCTATATGCAACATCACATTAAGCGTCGTCATACTCTAGTAGCGAGGCACTCACTGTGACTAGTACAAATAACGCCAATAGCGCTGAGCTGACAGGAGGGGCAGGTATCCCCGTCCCATCTAGGCACCCGCACGAAAAATATGGATTAGTTAATATTTTACGATTTTGTAGCAGACTATCATTTACGATTCTGAATAACTATCTAGTTGCACGTCACCTGTGATCACAAAGGTACAGCAAACCTACGGTATACGGGATGTGTCCTCGTCTAGTTCCCCTAAGTGCTCATCGATCCACTACGATCTGACGGTTCTTAGCGTATTGATTTTGCCAATATCCCGTTGTCAGTACATCAGAATACGGATCGACCACAAGGAACTGGCGGACGAAGGTACTGTTGTGATATGGCAGCAACAGTTCGGACAAAATGCCCGTAACGCCCGCGATGAACTCAGACCTTAGAGGCAGTGCGCCTATCCTTCTTCATTCAGCCGACAAACAGAACTTAAACCCATAAACTATGGCGTATCTATTTCAGCTGAAAGTAAGGACTGACGAAACGGGCAAATGCTGCCTGCGCAGCAACGCCTGCCTATGCGGTATCCGGGAACCCGCGAACCCCTTGATACACACAGTTGATGACTAGGCAAGTAATCTGACAGGCGTTGCGTCCCCGTTTGCGAACGGAACTGTTCCAGGTTATTTCGCCTTTTACTCCATTTCAGGTGAAAACAAGGGACGTTTTTCCACTTGCTTGTTCGTTTACTTGTTTAGAATGTAGTCTGTTTGCCCTTCCGGTCCGCTTATGTGCTTCTGCGTCTTTATCTACCCTTCTGCGTTCGAGTTGTGAGGATCTTCTGCGTACAACATTCGGCCGCCTGCTGCAACAGCAAACACTGTCACGACAGGCCTCTGATGAACGTATTCGTTCTTCTTCCGCTTTGTCCTGGAGCCAATTTTATCTACCCTAACTTTACTTTCTCCCTCAGTCTAAAGTTATCGTCTCGTCGCCCGCATACATCTGCCGCCACTCCCGCGCTGCACGAACAGCCCCAACACAATAATGAACAACATTGGCAGTTTTCCTAGCGGCGGGCAGCCTAGTTCCGTATTTTCTATCATGTATGCAACTATCGAGGTTAGACCGTACCTTTAATGCACCAGCCACTCATCATCTGCCGTGTCTGAACCAGAGCTACTACAATTATCATGATTCTAAATGCAGGATTCATCTGTCTTCTGTTGTAGCACAGTGTGAACATGCAACTACGCTTCCATGGCTCGCGCATCACTCGAACTATCCACAAGCCATCTATCCCCGCTATTTCTTCCGCGTACCGCATGCTTCGAAGAATAAACACACAATCACAAATCAGCCTCTGCCTACAATGCCAGCATTGTATGAACATCTGAACACACTATTTTGCCACTACGTGTATATTGTAAGGTATGCGCAGTGTATGCACCTCGTTCTTCTGCTGCTTGTCGATCGTGTTTGAAATGATCTGCAACTTTCGTGTCCAGGGGGTCGTCAGGCTCGGGAGCTGAAAGGAGGGCCTGTACGGACAGCAGCACCGTTCGAATCTGCAGCGCCGGACTCCACTTGTCCTTCAAAATGTCTAGGCATATGCGCCCCAGCGCATCCTGCTCGGTAGCAGCAAGCGCAGAGATACACAGACACACACACACACACACACACACACACACACACACACATAC
>HG710225.1:22455-71165 GCA_000499725.1 Eimeria brunetti
AAGCAACTAACCGAAGCTAATAGCTCATATATATGCACACGCAAATGTTATGTTCAGCAAATAATGTTGTTAGTACATTTCTCTAGTCCTTGCCCCCTTTAGTTTACACATTGTGCCCGCTCGTTGCTCCGCCCATCATTCGCGCACTTAAGCCCATTACAACAGTACACACAAACACCAAAATCAGTACAACGACGAACACACACAGACAAGCTGTATTCAGACGGAACTCCCTGCACAAAAAGCCTACTCTATCGCATGTGTCTCTCGAGAAGCCGAACTGACGAGCATTTCAGGTGTATAGTGACAAACTAATCAGCGGGCTTGTGAGGATGCCCTTGTACTTGCATTCCCTCTCTCGTATTTAGGGGCACTGAAGTAACACTAGAGGAAGCTCATTGTGTACTCTAATGCTGGAAGTGTTTGCTGGAGAAGAAGCAGTTCTTGCATATGCGGACTGAAGGCACTTTGCTGTGGCTTTTATTAGGGTAATAGCTGGGATGTTGGGAGCTTGCTCACGATATTCGGGTGGTATATTTTCGTCAGAAAGCGAACTTTGGGAGGCTCCATCGGGTACTGCTCGGGTAGGAACAGTTCCAGACGGTACCGGCCGCCTGAGTGTATACCCACTTCGTAGCACGACTTTAAATAAACCAAGTAACTTAAAGCCACTCGACAGGCTCATCAGGGGTACACAACATTCACCAACCGCCCCCTGCTGTGCATACACAGGAAAGGGCATATAGCGGAGGCGCCCACCCCTGGCCACCCCAGCGGCCTCCCACGAAGAAGAAACACCACAAAATAAATGCATACTGATCAACACAGGCAGGCGCTGAACGCATGAGCGGACAGAAGAGGACGTTAAAGCAAGCGTCCCCACTAAACCACCGCAGTGGCTGCTCACCTTCGTAAGGCGTGCCGGCGGGTCCTGTCATTATAATTTTGAAATAGCGATAGTTGGAGGGGTCGGGAGCCGCCTCAATGCCCGGAGCTGCATAAAATGTCAATAAGAAGCGTCACCCATTGTTTCACACAGAGAAAGGAAGACGGAACACACGGACAACGGGAAGGTTGAAGAAAAGGCGAGAGGAAAGAAGGGGTGAAGGTTCGCATGCAACCGATGAACCAAAAGGAACCTATGTCCTACCTTCCATGTATCAAAATAAAACTGAAAGCATAATCAAAGGGAAAAACAGCAACTAATGAATGTGCCGCAATCGAATGAAAAATATCAACACGAGGCAACGCCGCCAGATCCATGAAAACAACAGGATGAAGCGCCTGTGTGGGTGAGTGTGGGTGTCTATGCCAACCCATGCCGCTCAGCCTTAATAATTTACTTAGGATATGCATCACTACGAGTTGTTTGCTGAGAACATCGGTACCCCTGCATCTTCGACACTGCATCGTTGTTCCCCTGCTCCCCTTTCCCTACTCCTGAGATTTCACTTTAGCGCGCCCCCTTTCTGACTTTCTGCCTCGCTTTCTACATCTCTCCCCTTGTAACTCATTATTAGCATCTTCCTATATTAGTCTCGCTCCTGTCTTGATGCGCTCCTCTCTCTACACTTCTCGTTCCCTCTGGCCTTCCTCTCCCGTTGGCGCCTTCTCATCTGGTGTACGTTTCACCCATATTACAGTATAGAGGCACTGGAGTAATATGTGTGTCTGCTTACGAGGTTCGCTAGCGAGGTTGTGTGTTTCCTTTTGAATGCGCTTGGGGACCAGCATCATGCTGCGGCGCTGCCGTGGCCGGGCAGGGCACAAGGCGGAGCTACAACGGATTAAATGGTCTAAACAAAAAATGAAAATAAGAAAGGGAGATATAAACGTTATTATATGGCACAACGAGAATGCCTGGCAGCCGGAGAAGACGATCGGATCGGAGGAAAAAAAACAATGTGGAAAGAACTAAATAATACGAGGCTCGCCAACCCAACGAGGGATCAAGAGGTCCCTTTCCGTGTCTACTTTTCCTTTTTGACGTATATATTCGTTCAATTTCACGAAAAAGTGGCGCATGTGGGCATAACACAAAACGCGCGGCTCCTACCACAGCCCCCCAACTGAGTGCTGGGCGCTGCAATGGCGCTGGCGAGTGGTAGCGGGCAGCATAAGGGAGCAAATTAACCAGCTTTAAATTAAAACATGCGATGCGATGCAGTGTTATACGATGGTGTAATATATGCAAAGTATAGGATTACCTTGATCACCTGTCCTTATGGGCCCAGTGAAGACAGCAGCTATGCCGGTAGCTAGCAGTGCCGCTGCGAATGCAGCTATGCACAGGGAGTTGGGGCAGTTCTTTCAAGTGCTGGAATGAGCCTTTCCCCAATTTCGAGAAATGAACCGATTCACGCGATATTTGGATACCCTGGGCTGATCACTGGGCAATTCTAGAGCTAGCCGCATTCAAGGACGACGGTTGTAGCATGGGTTGTCTCAAGTTTGAAGCATGCCCTGCCTGAAGGTGGAACATGTATTTCTACCTGAATTCACGCTGTCTAGTGCAGTCCAAGTACGTGCTCAATAGCCGCCAGCAGTGTTAGGGCATGAATCAGAACGGGCATGGGACTGTACGTGCGTGTGGGGACGCATTGCAACACGAGTTCAAGCAAAGTCCCCTGGAGCTCATGGCTGTTCCCCCCCTCTCCAAAACATGCCGAGTTCCCCGGGCTGGCAGATTCAGGGAGTCTTGAAAGTGGAGGGGAGGCCAGTGGCTTTGGCGTAGCTCTTAGCTGAGGCCCGTTGACAGGCTCCTTACCGATAAGAGGGAACCACCCCATGCTCCATGTATATAGCGGCGTATGGCGAGCCCTAACCCCACACATAGGCGGCCTGTTGTATAGCACTGACTACAAGCCAATGGCCTTGCCTTGGGAAAAAAGAGGGAAGGTAGGCTTATCTGCCCTCTTGTAGGAGGAGCCACCAACCGTAAAGTGCCCGCCACACTCGCAGGAGAGCAGTATCTGCAGCCCATCCGGGTGGAAATATCTGTACAGTCATGAGAACTGCTCGCCTACCCTTGCCAACCGTACAGATATGATAATGGCCGTCCAGATGTAAAAATGGGCATCTTGAGGGGACTGTGGGGGAGGCGAAGCAGTTTCCCGCCCCTCTATAGCTATCGTTTTGTCTTCAAAGTACAGCTCAAGGACTGTCTTTGCTATTGGCATCCTATGAGTGGAGGCACGACAATAGTTGCTATGTCAAAAGGTGCAACATTTTCTGAGGGGTAAGGATTGCAGAAGGTTTACACTGCGGGCCGTGTCTAATACCATACCCAACTTGGCGAGAAATCACGTAGCGGAACAGTTGGAAAAACTTCAACGAGCCAAGTTATCGGTAGCGCTACACGGAGTAGCAGCAGCGCTTCTGCCTGATGAGCGGATGCCTAATGCTGAATCCGGGAGCTTGTATATCATTAGTATAAAAAGGCTGTACCCAGGAGAGACAATCGGCAACCAGTTGTGTTGCTGTGGCGGGACCAAGGGAAAGTGTAGAGGCCGGCGAGGTGACTGAATATTTATGTATCAAGACGCAGATGGAGGCAACTCATACGTAGAGCCTGCAAAGATTGGGAATGTGAAGGCCTTCCCCCACCCACAAAAGGATGGAAACCGAGAACGGACAGCGCCCGGGATATCCAGCATTCAGAAATCTAGGGGATGCACGGGGTGGGCACCTGTGTTTTGTGAAACGAACAGTGCAGCACAACTCGCATCTCGCAAGAGCATTGACAAGAAAGAGCCGGCGGAGCAGCATTTTGACTAGGCCTCCAGGGAGACCATCGAAGCTATCGGTGCATCGCCCGCAGGCTCACTATGCGCTGCCAGGTGCGTGCATATCAATTGTCCACAATGTTAGTGCATACGCCAAATCGTGTTTTTTATGGTTGCATATTAGCCTGCCTTGAAGCGTTACTTGCGGTAAGGTGCATTGCAAATCGTCTCAGACCGCCTCATGTCGCACCCTTCTCAGGCCCGTTTCCCGGAGCATGTCAACAGTCCGGCGCTGGATAGGAGGTTCAGTTCCGTTTTAAAAACCTTTCGTGGCATCTCGCCATATATATATATAAGTTTATACTCCAGCTCACGACTGTCTCCGAATAAGATCAAGGACCCTCATGAACATGGTTCGAGGAACTCCCTTTGTATGCCAAGTAGAGGGAGTTTGTGGCCCGATGGATTTCACGGCCCTCAGTAATTCGGTCCCACTCTCACCAGTGGGTGCGCCGAACAGTTGTGGGCCAAACGACAACGGAAAGCAAGCAGCATTCACAAATGAATTTCTGGTGGAGTCCCAAGCCCCCTCATAGTGGGGTGGCAAGGGGATATATAGAAGGGACGACCTGAGGACGAAAGCAAGATGATGATGACGGAGCCCCCATTCCCTCTTGGGCCCAGGCCTTGCTTTACAGCCGACTAATTAAGTAGAAAACGCCCTTACAAAAACATGTGCGTCCTTACCCACAGACTGAATAATACTCAACTCCGATTGTTCTTGCCTCTGGGGCGCCTGTTTATCTCGCCACTGCACAGTAAGATAGGTCTGCTAGCACCTCTGCCTTCCAGCCTGTAGTAGCTATTGATCAGCCTCAGAAGGCTCAAAATAGGCACCGTATAAAGCAAGGAGAAGAGCCAACATGTGTTAAACATGATGTCATCTCTGCAATGAAAATATTCCCCTCGTTTCCCATTCGTCCTTCTACAGCGGCTCAAAGGGCTGGGTGTAGTGACTAGCTGTCTCACCGGCTACTACTCACAAAACCTATGCGCCTTCTAACCTAGGTGCGCACCAGTGTATTGACGCTACAGTCAGCACCTTACCGGGGAAATGACCGTAAAACATTAAGTTGATACCTACCCTCTCCTTGAACCCCCAAAGCGAGGCAGAACATTAGATATGAGATTTATCAGTCAGCTTCTTCCATGTTGCGCGAATCTCCCCGCCAGCCCTAGGTGTAGTGCGGAAACACTACAAAGGCGCAAACTTTTGGGCAGCTAGAGGCCTATTACGCATAGAGAGCCTATACTATATTAATAGAAGTGTCTCGAGCAGCTTTGGACAGTATATAAGTCCACCAAGCGAAAGCGCTGCCCTGCAGACTGAGGTTATGGGGCTGGCTATGTGCCTGGCTCTGCACCCAAGGCGAAAACAACACAGACCGTTTCCTTCTTCAGTGAAATGGGGAGTTGAATACGATTTAAGGGACAATTATTTGTTGCTTCTAGGTTATGCTCTGGGTTATGTGCTGAATTCTACAGCGCACCCAACGGGATAACGCACAACTGAGTAGTTGTAGCAGCTGAGACGGCTGTGCAATACGCCGTGCATTGAATTGTTGCAGAGCGCTCCTGGCGCGGTGGCCGTATATACTGTCTAATGTGGCTCGAAATACTTCTAATATTTTATTGGTGGTCCCCCTGCTGAATAGGCCTTTAACGGCGTAACTTGGGCGGTACTGTAGCGCTTGCGCACTATAGCTTCCCCTCTCCCTGAGTTGCATCGACTGTCTCTCAACTCTTGTCTCGATCCTCCGCTATCTTCCGGTGCCCTGGCATTCTTCTTTTTAAGCGTGTTCCATCTGAAGTTGTTCTTACCCCTTCGATGGAAGAACCGTACCCTCTTGTTTTTTACCACGTTCTTATTATCGCCCGGCTCTTGTATTAGAGGGTATTTAGCTACACCAAGTAGCTCTGTGAATTTTCCTGTTTTGCTGGCTTTCAACGTGTTTTATTCCTATGATACTGTGGTCATCGTGTTAGTTTAGTCTATACTCTTCACCTAGCTGCACGGTTATGTTTTAGCTTATAAGTGGTTTGAATTCGTGTACCTAGAGTACCACTCAGTTTCGCATTCACTAAGTCCCATTTTTATTTAGGTGTTGCTTTATTGACTGTTTTGCTGACTTTGTATACTATTTATTCATTTATTTATGTACATCATTTACTTATTTACTGTTCAGCAATTTGTTTCCTCATGTACATGTTTTATTTATCTGTTCGCTTACCTGTGTATCTCCTTGTACTTGTTTAAATGTTTACCTAGTTGTTTGGAACATTTTGTTTACTTATTGATTCAGTTATTTAGTTCCTATATGGACTTGTATTGGCTTACTTGTGTAATTGGTTGCTTATTAACCCGTTTATTTGCACATTGTTTATCGTTTTCAATACCTGGCTAATTAAAATGTTGTGCTTGCTTATTTACCTATTGTCATTCTTTGGGTGGTACTAAACAATTTTCTTTGTATATGTAGCTTACACCATTTGCCATTCACATAAATTCTCAGTTTGGCAGACTCGAAATACTAGGAAATTTTGTGCTGCTTCAATCAATCCAGCTCAAACACTAAATAGTGCAGGATAGAGTCTTCTAAGAATCCTCCTGAGAAACAGTCATGCCCACACTAGACGGTAAACCCAGCCAAAACACGGTCGACACACCCATGAGCCACCGTGAGTTTGCATTCGTTTGGGAAGGACGGCAACTCAAGCTACAATCGTGAGACTGCCTTAGGAGTATTGAAACTCATCGACTCCCCTGTATCTAAAAGCGCTTCGGAAGGGCTTCCGGCCACATTCATCCGTCGTGTAGCTGTCGTTCTTGCGCTACATAGCACATCCCTTTTGCCATAGCGCTCGCTCTTACACATTTCCCGAACTACCGCTGCGGTACACCATCACCCTTTTCGGTTGTGCTGCCTCTGTACTGAACTCTTACTACAATTTCGGCAACCATGCCAGTCTAGCAGTTTGTCGTGCTCGTTGCACTCTTAGGAGGCGTGTTAGCGCGTACATATGCTTCAGCTGTCATTAAGTAACTACTCAGTAAGTTTCCTAGATTTTAAGTACTGAAAAGAGGTGTATTGCCTTGGATCCAAGTGCAGGTGTTGTCATACTTAGTGGAAGAAGATGCTGCGACACATGATAGGCCTTCACTTCCCCAGCCCCAGTCCCTTGGGCCCTTGTGCCGGGATGATTGGGGAGAACAGAACCTTCTTTGCATTAGAGAAATAACAATGAACTATCTGGAAACTATTCTGCTTTATTTGCTGGATAGGAATGTATATGCAGCGTCCTGAAGCACAGCAATAGTCTATTGCGACAGGAGATGCTCCCCGGTATGCTTGCAGTGGGGACCGAGAGAGGCGCCGAACAGAGGAGTATTAGTCGGTGGTTAGTATTAGGCAGTCTCTGATTAAGAAAGTATTATATCGTGAAGGTGGCTTTATGCCTTAGCATGTTCTAACACAAGGCCTGGAATTAATTGGCACTGAGCGTTCGCCCACCAGCGACTTTCATTGGCCCGCAGCCCTTCCTTTTGTCTTAGTACCTTGCCACTCCATCATCTGAAGGAGCTCAGCATCTCGCCCGAAACTCATTATTGTAAGCTCTGTGCCAATATATTGCTGCTGGGGGCACAAGTCACGGGGAGCGAGTTACTGTTTGGTGCACGCACTGGTGAGGGTGGGGACCAGTTCTCCATATCTCCGGGATCCCTAGGGCCCCAAACTCCCCTTAGTTGGCAAGAATACTGGAGCTTCTCACAGGTTCCCTCAATCTCCGCGATTGCCTCAACTTTTTCTTCACTGCTTCTTTCCGTTCCTTGCAGTTTTTCCCCGTTTCGTGCTGGCGTAGGCACTGTACCGAGCTCGATGCCTCACTTGCAGATTCTTTCCCCACACTTGAAAGAATGGAATAGCGTTGGATCCAGTCGATACTGCTCACATCTGCCCTTTCCCGTGAGTTGTCAGCTTAGACCGCTTGTCGTCCACTACTCTTAGGCTCTTTCGTGGAGACTGACGCCACCGAAGTTCATAATAATGGAAAATGGTTGCTAGCCCTATTCGGCCCAGGTTTCTGGGTAGATATGATGATTGAGCCTATGCTGACGAGACTCAGCCTGCCCGTCCTGCAGAGCACTACAATTAAAGGACATGTCAATAAGAACACAAATGGAGGAAGGAAACAAGGAAAAGGTAGGGCAGGGATAAAGGAACCGGATATATCAACACAAAAACAAGCTATTAGAGCCTGCCACTGAGGTCAGAGTACGAGACAGCCCAATCCAGCAGTACTTTGCGGCTGGCCTGTAAAGATATGAGCCGAGCTTGCCCTCTAGATGTCTTCCTGGGTAATTAAGATGGAGACAGTCCAGCAACTACACACTAAGGTGTCGTTTAAAAGACAGAGAAAAGATATCAGATTTTGCTTACTTCCCTGAGGAAATAAGCCTGTTCCTCTTTTGTGCGCAACTGCAGTGCTCTCTACTGCTTGTAGAGTACAGCGCTCTCAGCTGTCACTGCTGCTCGGTCCTGCGAATACCGATTTAGGTGTCCACTGAGACGCCTGAGACATATACGTTGCACTCAGCCCATAACCCCTGAAATAACATTGTATGCCAAAAAACTGTCACAAAGCTCCGATCCTCCTGAAGGAGAGAGAGCAATAATTGTGCTCCATACTGACCCAATCGTCTGCATGTCTGCAGTGCCATTCTCACAGCAAGCCGCAAAACCTGTGCCAGCTGCAGAACATTCCGGGCATACTTGCTTAATGACTAATATTGAATATCATAGTTGTAATAATGCATTTGTAGTGCATTTTTCGTTAAGTAAAGCTCACGTGGCCAAGCTCGTGCGCCATTGTAGTGCTCGCGCATTACGATTTCCCCCCTTTTCGATTTTTACCTGCCGCCCCATCACTTGGTATCTTCCCCATTTTAGCTCCTTTCCCGATGTTAGCGGCTCTCTAGCGCCCTAGTTTGAGAGTTCCCAGCAGTTCGTGAGCGGTCCGCCAGTGCGCTCCTGCTGTTACTTCTAAAAGGACTGTGCCTCATGTGCTCCGCTGTGCTCTGCTGCTGCTCTCTGTTGTGCTCTCCTGTGCTCTGCTGTGGTCTACTGTTGGCCTCCCTTGAGTGCCTTAGCCGTTGTAGGATCCCTTACCAAGAGATGTCGGCCGCTGCACCTCATAATGGCTCTCAGCCCCTTCGCGACTATCTTCGCCACCTCAGTCCAGCTCTGCGTTTGCCTCTGCCATTCCAGCTTCCCGTGCATGATGTCCCGGATTCATGTGTGTGAGTCCCCCCTGTCCTTCTCCAAGGCCCACCTTTGGACTGCTTCCGCATCTGTCTGTGAGTCACCCTTGAAAGGCCTCCCTTCGTTCGTGTGTACCGAATACTCTCACGGATAGGTTTCTGTACTCTGTTCTCTCATCCCTATGACTACACCTGTCAGCTATAGTCTCGTGACGAACGTGCACATAGGTTGAGGTTGGTTGCCTAATTTGCTATTTCCCTAGATATGGCCATTTAACGTAGTTCTTGTCCTAGTAACTGTCTGCTTCCAGTTAGCCCTAACTCACTTACGCTGAGTGCGAGCTAATAAAATGTGGCCCCAATGTGGGATACGGGCGTCCTTCCCAAGTTGAGGGAGAACTCGAGCGACGACTAGACGAACTTTTAGGCAAAATAACGTCTAATGGTCAACTAGTAAGTCCAGAAGGAAAGAAGTGCTGCAGAAAAGAAAAGGCGTCAAGTGGCATGTGAGCGTCGAGTTCCCTTCATCAGAAGCATGATATAATCGCCAACACCTGTGCCCCTCGATTTGGATAAACTCGAAAACATCGGTTGGATTAATTGTCTCTCAGCAAGCTGGTGAACAGAGAGAACGCCAAATAAATATACCTAACAGCATACACCAACAATACACCGGTTGGTTGTATTGTCTCTCAGTAAACCCGTGAACTGAGAAACTAGCAAATAGAGATCCCGGCTGTCCACTGGGCATCAAGAACAGATCGCCGAAATATTCGGCAAGTGAGAATTAATTCTGGGTTGTCTACGGGGGAGTATAAACTAGAAAGCGTTACTTTGTTTAGCGAGCATTTCAGTGGTCAGAGAAGACACCAGCCCCGGACACACCTGGCGAAGAATTTTCAAGGCTGTGATACTGAACGCGTTGTTCAGCGGAGCTCAAAACCTTTCACATCCCTGTGGTGTTCCACACTGCCCACACGAGCTTGGGTAGGGCCACCATTGTCGTGCTCCACCTCTGTGTAAAGAGGATGCCAAAAGCACCTGCAGATCCGAAGGTTTAATACAAAGGAAAAAGTTCCGGTAGGGAAGAAACAACGAACTTCCCTGCTTCCCCCGCTAGGCGGCAACTGCCATCTCTGGTCGGATGACAAAGGTGGGGGCATTCTTCATCAACTGTTTTCGTTCTGCAGAGATATGCAACTCAGTGGGATACATATACTACGCTCGTGTTCATCTTTCTCTGGGGGCCCTCTTTGCCACAGGTAGATCAGTTTCCAGTATGCAAGTGGAGGAAATGACTGAACTTTTGACTTGGATCTTATGAAAAGTACCTAAATGCAGGTCTTCTTCAGAAAAGTCTTATGCAGTGGCCACCCCGCTGTGGGGTTGAACTCGTTGCTTGCAGCTGCCCCCGCGAAGCATGCGACACTACAATATGTAACAATTCTTTGATATTATAAGACTGCTGCTGCGAGCTGCCATAGAGTTCCAAGACTTGAGATGAGAGTTTTTCCGAAGAATCTGACCCCTTTCCACTCTCTAAGAGGTCTGAGCAGCGCCCGCTAAACGCCTAGAGCTACTGCGCAGAAAAGGCCAATGACGAACTCGTAAACTCGTGGGGACGACTGCTGATTCAATTCAACCCCAGATTCACGCATGCCCAGACCCTTCTTTGAAGCATGCACTGACACCGTGTACAGTTGCAAAGCCCATCCTTTGTCTTCAGTAGCCAGCCTCCACGGAAGTGGAAATCTATCCGCTATATCCCGAAAGAGCATACAACACGTCCCGTACCCAGAAGATGGGTCCACAACAGAAAATAATGATGAAGACCCCTCCCTCTTCCATGCACTTGAACATTGACACATTCTGACGATGTTCTGGCATTTGAAAGGTTTAGGCGGAGTACGCAATCCCTGGCAAACCGTACAGTTGAGCCCTTAACCGATCCCTGTTCCAAGTGACTTGGGATGCGAAGGAATACCAAATACGCTCTGACTGTGTTTAGTCCCTTGTCCACTTGTTCCGTTTTTGCATCTGCCTGCCGTAAGATTCGCCCTTAATTCCTCCGTCGGCATAAACATAACATATTCTAAGTGCACCCATCTTTATCGCTTGGCTATCCATAGAACGACTGCCTTCACACCACTACCGTTCCCTCCCTGTCTGTCTAACGTATGAGCGAGAGACTGAGAAGCTCTCAAGGCGGCTGCGTGCACTTCCGCTAGCATGGCTGCACAAGCGGCCTACGTAAGCTGTGTAGATTAAACTATGAATAACAAAGTTTGTTCTACTATATCCGTTTGTATCGCTTTCCTCAGTCATCAGTTTATTTGTCCGTTTCAACTCCTGCCTCCTCCCAGCGGTTGGTGGTGGGGGCGCAGACTCTGAGTAGTTGATAAGAGCTAACTGTACACCTCGTTGCCACTGGTAGCAAACCCTCTTCTCCCGGCGTCTACCTGCAGGGAATACAGCCATGGGCCTCTATGGTGTACGTACACCCCATGATGTTCTCAATAGCAAGGTGGGTTAAGGAGGAAACACCTCAACAAACGGTAGACGCAATGCAGTACAAAAGGCAGAGCAGGTTAAGGTTTGCGGCTCAGGACTTAATAGTTCCCTAGCCTCCTTCCATTATCCA
Source organism: Eimeria brunetti (assembly GCA_000499725.1). NCBI lineage: Eukaryota > Apicomplexa > Conoidasida > Eucoccidiorida > Eimeriidae > Eimeria > Eimeria brunetti. The sequence continues at coordinate 34,142 of HG710225.1, forward strand.
ACCAAAAATGTGGAGAGTTCAGAGGTGTATAAATACAAATACAAATATAAAATATGTTTATTACAATGCAACAGAAATATATGCATCTTATACGGCAACACATGACGTAAATAACAAGTTTTTTAACAGCCGCTGCCACAGACGCTGTAGAAATGTGCAGGGCTGTCCCTCCCCTTTCCCTTGAAAGCTCTTTTTTTTCTCTCTCTCGCTCCTTATCCTTTTCCCCCCTCAACGCCGTAGTCTCCGTGCGTGTATATCCATTGTCCTGCCAATGAAACAAGCGGGTGGAGTATACGTACAGCTGGGGCCTTCAGCGCCTGGTAGGGATCTTGGGGGACTGCAGGTCGAGCTTTGGGCTTTGGTTAGGCAATATGAATACACAGATGAGAGAAAGAAGAGCGGTTAGGAGGGAGAAAGCGCTGCAGATGATGCCGATACCTCCGGAGTAGCCGATGTTGCCGAAAAGGGCCAAGACGAAGTTCCAGATGAAGAAGTGAATAAAAGTCTTGCACATCCAGGTGAAGCCGAAGCCGTGGAAATGACATAAAATAGAGATCATCCCCATCACAAAGGGCGTCCAGACGTCAAGAAAGACAGAAGGAGCGAAAGTAAAGAGGGCGTTGCGCCAGAAGGTTTTGTTGATGTCATTGAGTACATCCTCTGAATCCACTTTGATCTTAGGGCTCAACGCATTCAACAGAAAACACCACACTATGATGGTGAAGGCCCCAGTCAACAGACCCAACCAACTCGTCACCTTCCCCAACACCTGCTTGCCGTCTGCCATCTTTGAATCTGCAGGCACCGCAAAACAATGAGAAGCATGCAACTGAGAGTTCAACACAGCAACAACATACAGATATAAGTGCTTACATATGCGCAGGACCTGAGGAGTAAATGCATAAGCACTTGATGCAGCACATTACCACGAATGAATGCAAATAAATGCAGTGGCACGGGTTTAGAGGGCCAGGCGGGCAGACAGAAACACGTGGGGCAGGCAGACATGCATTATGGTAGACAAAAATGCAATTTGACAAGCAGGAAATACCAATACAGCAAGGGAGCGCTGTAAAGTACACATAGACGGGTCGTGAGGCACAGCAGCACAGAGGAGGTAGCTGCGCAAGGAAGAAATAGCAATGGTTCTTCACATAGAGCTTTGCGTGTACAGCGGGAGCCCAACTGAGCCCACTATTGAAGCCAAAGGCAGAGAAGACCACAAACAACACTTGTACACCTCTAGATTAGTGTGTGCATGAGAAAAGGGAAAGGAACAGCCTCCAGCTCGAGCACCGTCGCAGCTCCCAAGAGTGAATAGCAGAGAAAGCGAGTGACTAGCGTATATTCATAAAGTTCAGTTGAGAGGGTAAATCCAAGAAAACGAAGAAAGGAAATAAGGATTTGAACGGGCTGCCTCCGCCGCAGCGATGCGTTGCTTGGGCAAGAGAAAGAAGGGGGCATAAAGGGGCTTACTTGTGCCGAATTCCGATTTGTGTTGACTTATTTATGCTTCCTTTTCACTATTTTCCATGAATGATCTGCAGAGAGGACCAGAGGAGAACCGATACAGCAGCTCTTAGCCTCGCGCTGCTTGTTAGCAGCGGCCACGGCGGCCGCTGGTCCAGCGGTCGTCCTTAGCGCCACTTGGATGACCCTGTGCACCGCTGCAACCATTTTACTTCTGAAATGAATAATTTGTTTATTTTAAATAATACAATAATTGAAAATTGACATGCAAGCAAACGGAATTATATTTACCCTCTTTTTAGTGCGGTTCCTCACCTACACTTCACCTTATCGACCGTCTGTCATGCACCGTTGGACCAATCTGCAGCCTACCGTAGATGAATTTGAACCATCCAAGCACTAGAAAATTAATAAATTTCGTTGTTCTTTAATAAAAAACAACTTGAAGTCAAAATAAGGTTAATTAAGTTAATTATTGACCTTTTAAGGGTTGCTTTGTTGTTTGTGCCGCTGCTCATTCTAGTGGGCCGGCATCTCCGATGGCTGCCGCCGTCCTCAACTGTCTCGCCAGCAAGGAGACAAAGACGAAGTAAATATAAAATCAGATTTATTATTTTAATTAAAAGAATACAAGTAGGGCAGCCACATGAAGCGGGTGGGAAAGGAAGGACGACATAGCCCATCATGAACAGATCCGTAGGCCGACTACACACGGAAGCCGTTGCAAATGTGGAATTGAAGCAACGAAATAATTCGACAATACTGAACAAGTTTAATTCTATCTTATCTAGCTTTATTGTATTCATTATAATATTTGTTGCATCTTCGCCCTAGGCGAATCCTTATGGGACCGAAGTAAGTAGCGTCCTTCAAAGAAATCTCAATAAAAGTTTAATTCGAAGAAGTCTTGGGGAAAATTTAATTCAAAACCGCATCAGTTCATATTTATTAGTTTAGTTCTTTTCTCCTACGTTCAGCTACTCGGAAGGATCCACTTTTCAGGTTCTCAAGCCTTGTGCACCGGCCGGTGTACTTCCCGTGAGTTTTGCAATACAAGGTTGGTTGCTTTTTTTCTAACTTGAAAGTTGTTCGTTTGTTTATTTGTTTGATTGGGTGTCAAAGTGTTTATTTTTATCAACAAATCCGTTTTCTTGTTCTAGTTGAAGCCAGTCAAAATTTAGTCGGAGTCGGAGGTTTCTGTGGATGATGTGGATGATTCCTCTGGCGAAGATTCCACAAAGGGCTTGGGCTGTGGAAGGGCACAAAATACAAAAAATAAAGGCAAGGGAATAAAGAATCAGATAAAGGCGAATAAAAGAACAGATGGACTGTTGTTGCTACTTGTTTGCTTGGGCCTTACCACTACTGTCGCCAGCCGCAAGCTCTGCCGCAGCGGTGTTCGCCGTTGTTTTTGCCATTCGTTGGTTTGTTTAGAATCGGTAGCTATGCGTCTGGGAACGCATCGCTCCTTCTTTACCTTTGAAGCCAGTCCAGCGGTCATCTTTTCTTTAGGTGCTGGTCTTTTTGCAAATGTCTCTTTGGCCGCTGCCCTTTGTGCTGCTGCTGCTGCTCTTCGTGCTGCTGCTGCGGCAGCTATGTTTCGCGCTTCAAAAGAGCTAAATATTTCGTCTTGAATCGTAGAGGGAGAAGGCGCTCCTGGCTGCCTGTTGCAAACAGTTGGAAGAAGACGTTTGATGGAAAGGAGAAAACAGGAGAAGCACGAGGTGAAGAAAGACTAAGAGAACAAGAAGGGGATAGACAAACCTCTGTAAGAAAGAACGGCCTTCTCTGTGCTCTATCCCTTGGATTGTGAGCTACAGTAGATAAGCAAACCAATAAGCTCAAACAGAAGAACCTCCTTCGCTTGCACACGAAGCGAACAACGCAACTCCATCCAGGATAATTCAGATTCATGTTATACTCCCCGTTTAAACTTCAACAAAATTCATACGCAATCCATGCAGATACAACTTTACATTTTACACAACAATCAATTTTGAAATTAAGCGCACACCTCCCCGGATTTGTATCGAAGCCAAACTGGCAGCTTGCGGGAGCCCAGCGACACTTTCTCCTGTTTGGACGAAACATTAACGAAACATTAACCCTTATAATTAAATACCTTTCAGTTTTTATAATTATTTAAATTGACTCTCACTCTTTTCCACTCAAATTTAGAAACCCTCGAGGCAGCAGAATGAGAAGGGAGTTGCGTTTCTAAGCGCCGGCGCCGTTGCGCCTGCCATCGCTGCCAGGCCATACTGGACAGCGTCTGGTTTTCTTCACTCATTCTTTCTTATTATATATATATAGTTGTATTTATATTTAGAGACTTCGCATTGATGTACTTTTGCTTGACACAAAACAAATCCACGATTCAAACGCAACCAGCTGTTCGCACTTATGGCGCTCTCAGGTCTACGTACACCTCATTTTGAATTGTTGTTTCCGCGATCTTCCGTCCATGGGAACAGGGAGACTGAACCTGCAGATTCGATTTCGGAAGAGGTTTAGACTTGTTTTCAGATTCGATGGACCAGCACCATATGTAACAAATAGCAATTGCCTTCGTCACACAGCAGTTCATAAGTCCGTCCAGAGTTTATGAAAAAATTGAGTTTTCCTCCCCCTTGACCTTTCCTTCACTATCGCTTTATCGGTTCCTGCCGTTCGTCTGTTCGTCTACACGCAAACTTAGACTACAACTCTGCCAATACAGCAGGGGTTGGGTTCGTGTGCCTTCGTGCACTGGTTAGAAGCTTGCGAGTTGCACAAATGCAGTAAAGTGCGCTAGTTCCTCGCGTGTGTACCGACAGCATGCAGCGGTGTACATCTTTCCTGCCATATCCGCTTTATTCCCAAGAACCGAAGAACGTTGGACATCAAAGGACAATTAACTGTCTGAGCAGCAGCTAGCCTGCGCCAATAGCTCCGAAGCAGACAATTCGCTACTTCGTAAAGTGTCTGTAGCCTCGGGCCGGTGGGAGGGGTGAACTGCCATGGCCTCTGCTTTCTTGCTCTTTGTTCTCTATTTCCAGTCGGTTTGTCTGCTTGTTCTGGATTTGAATATGACTCCTGCGCACTCGTGCTGCTGTTTGCCTGTGTTTGTTCCCGTCCCTCTCCTGCGCCCTCTCCCACCCGCTGTTGTTGCTGCTGCTGTTGCTGCTGCTGCTGCTGACATTGCAGTGTTGGATCGTTGCTCAAGTTGTTTATTATACAGTTCATGTGAACTGGTGGAAACTGAAAAAAGATGCAAAATATTATTATTTTTAGCTACAGCGCCTCAGGCGTAGTACAGCAAACTTGGGATGGCCTTCAAACGGGTCACCCTGTGTTCATTCATTCACGCATGCCTTTAGGGAAAAAATCAACCAACAGCTTCTTTCTGCTGCTGTTGCTGCTGCAGTAGCTGCTGCTGCAGCTGCAGCTGCTGCTGCAGCGTGCAGCCAGCGTTAGTCGCTGGCCCTTCTGTATAGGCGCTGTGTGCTTCACTTTGGAGGCCGTTCAACTTGCGAAGGACAAGCCGGTAAGAACACGCGAGAAGGGAGGAAACGAAAGGAGAAAAAGAAAGAAGCATGGAGCCAAAGGCAAAGAATAGGGTCAGAAAGAAGAAAATACAGGCAAACTGACAAACGCATGCAGCTGCTTCCCCATTAAGACGAAGGAGACCGTCGCTGCGCTTCTTCTGCTGCGTCGAGGGCCGACTGAAGACCCGGGATGCTGCAGCACCAAAACAGCAGCAGCAGCAGCAGCGATAGCAGCAGCAGCAGCAACAGCAGCAGAATGGCTGGGATAGGTCGCAGCAGAGGGACAGGGACAGGCACAGACAATGGCAAAAAGCAGCACAAGTGGTAGGCGTGATAACCAAATAGAGAAAAAAAGAAAGAAAAAACGAAAATAAAATATAACAAACGAGAAGGCAGAAACTATTGGAGAGAAACACCTCTATAAACAAGGGAAGTAGGAAAGCAACAAATGTCAGGATTACTATAAACAAAACAGCAGCAAAAAGGAAACATGCAATTATTGCTCCTGACGAACCCTATAGTCCTCACGCGGTGTCTGTACACCTCATATTCCTCTCCGAATAACTTAATTAATTGTTTCTCTTCGAAGTAAATCCGCTCCCGAAAGAACACGAAGGAGACAACGAAGAACAAACAACAACAGGCGACGTTCAACAACAGGATCTGGGAGCCTGCAGCAGCAGCGCAGCACAGCACACAACAGCGAAAGAAACAGCCTAGGGTTTAGGGTTTAGGGTTTGTGTTGCACCGCGGCAGCAGCAGCAGCAGCACGATGAAAACAGCAGAGAAACCCTAACGAAGAAGACTAGGAAGATGAAACAGACGAAGGCGCCTGATCTCCCCTTAGAACCAACAAAACCCAAGAACAACAATACCTGCTGCAGCAGCAGAAACAAAAGCAGCAGAAGCAGCAGCAGAAGCAGCAGCAGCAGCAGCAGCAGCTTACCTACGGCCCACCAGAACCACCCGGCATACGCGGGGTGTCTGCATTTGCTGTATACACCGTGCATGCAGAGCCGGTGTTTTTCTGTTTTTTGTCTTCGAATTTGATGGGTGAAATTTTCTTTAAGGGTCAAAAACCCTAAACACCGCAGCAGCAAACCGCCTAGGGCAGCAACCAAGCCAGTAGCTGAGATAAAAACTAAAAAGCACAAGATGTATAGCTGCCGCTGAACTTCAGATGGCGGCTCAGATGACGTTGCTGCTGCTGCAGCAGCAGCAGCAGCAGGTGTGGAGGGGGAGGAAGGGACGGCTTGCTGCTGCTGCTGCTGCTGCTCCTGCGGCAGCTGCAGCGGCGGCAGCAGCAGCATATCCACGTCGCCCGGGAGGAGGGGCCGCTGCAGCAGCGCATGCCAGGCGAAGGTTTGCAGCTGCAGCAGCATCCGCGGCAAGTGGATCTGCTGCAGCAGCAGCAGCTGCATCAGGAGTGCGTTGCTGCTGTTGAGGACTGCAGCAGCAAAGGACGGTTTGAGCTGCTGCTCCAGCAGCGCCAGCAGCAGCACAGCAGCATACACTGGGCTGTTGTTGAGGAGAAAAGAATCATAACTCAGCTCTTGGGGGTGGAAGGCAAAAACAAAAAGATATTCGGTGCTGTGGTGCAGCAGCAGCAGCACGATAAAGAGCGATTCTGCTGCTGCTGCAAACGATAGGCGGCACTGCAGCAGCAGCAGCGGGAAGAATGTCAAGCAGCAACCTGCCACTGCCAGCGCTACGCACTGATAGCACATATCTACTGTTGACGATCTGCTGCTGCTGCTGCTGCTGTTGCTGCTGCTGCTGTGTTGCTGCTTGTGTACCATCACTCCAGCAAATACAACAAGCCAGAATCCTCGGGCGACATTCTTCCAAATGACACAGCCCTCATCTGGATGCTGCAGCTGCTGCAGCAGCTCCTGCTGCTGCATATAGTGCTGCCCTTGCTGCAGCTGCTCTTCCTGCTGCTGCCGCTCCAGCAGCAGCAGCAGCAAGCCAACGACAGCTCCAGCAGCAAAGGATCCAAACCGGATCAAATTCATGCGACACTGTCGCCGGGCCCATACGTTGCATTTGTCGCTGCTACTGCCCTTGCTGTTGTTCCTGCTGCTGCAGCAGCTGCTGCTGCTGCTCCTGCTGCTGCTGCTGCTGTCCCTGCTGCTGCTGCGATTGCTGCTAGGATGATGCCTGCGAAATGGGGCTCCAACCGAATCACCGGCTCCTCCACGATAAAACCCTGCATCCGTTGTTGCAGTTGTTGCTTCTGCTGCAGCTGGTGCTGTTGGGGCTGCTGCTGATGCTGTTGTTGCTGCTGCTGCTGCCCTGGCAAGCTGCGTAACCAGAAACGGGCACGAAGCCGCAGCTTCTGCTGCTGCCTCCCGTTGCTGCACCTGCTGCTGCTGCTGCAGCACCTGCTGCGACTCCGGTATCTCACACAGCAGCGTAGGAGGCGGGGGAGGAGGGTTCCGGGGTCCCTGGGCAACAGCAGCAGCAGCTGCTGCTGCTGCTGCACCAGCAGAAGCAGTAGCAGCAGCAGCTGCTGCCGCTGCTCTTGTTGCCGGTGACGCCATAGATCCTCACCCAGGTGTATGGACAACGTGTGGAGTGCTTGGCGCGTCTTCGCCTTCTCAAAACCAATGCAGCTGCCACATGGCTGCTGCTGCAGCTGCTGCTGTTGCTGCTGCAACTGTGGCTGTTGCTGCTGCTGCTGCTGCTGTCGCCGTCCCCTCTGTTTGCTCTCACTCTGCCCGTGATCTGCTGCGGGCTTTTCAGCGTCTGCTGAAGCCGCTGGCGGTGCAATAACGTCTGTCACAGCAGCAGCGGCAGCAGCAGCCGCGGGCGCTGCGAGTGCTGCTGCTGCTGCTGCTGCTGCAGTCAGGACAGCTGCAGTGTAGCAGCACGACAGTGAGAGCGCGCTGAAGAACCGACGGAGAAGAAGTGACTCAAATGCTGAAAGGGGAAATGGCAGCAGCAGTTGCTGCTGCACTGCCGAGACGACAACAGCTGCTGCAGCAGCAGCAGCAGCTGCTGCTGCTGCACAGTTGCAGTGCGTATGCAGGTTGAGATAACGGAGTCTTCCAGCAAGACGATGGCGCTGCACGGCGCATGGTGCAGCTTCGAACGCGCTGAGGTGTACATACACTCAAAGGAGCCGCAGCAGCAGCAACAGCAGCGGCGGCGAGCGACGGCAGCAGCAAAGAGGCGCCGCTGCTAGCATGCCTGCCAGAGACACACAAAACAAAGCAAAAAAACAACGAATAGTTTCAATAAGTGCAAGACAATAAGTAGCCTATGTGCAGCAACGGCAAACGCTCAGCCACTAACGGCAGCACGCATGCAGCAGCAGCAGCAGCAGCAGCAGCAGCAGAAGCCGAAGCGCATCGGCAGGGAGCCCTGTCTCAGCCGACGAGGGCTTGCATAATTTATTACCTTTGATTTCTTTTTTAGGCAGCAGCAGCAACAAGGGGAATCGCCTCTGCCGCTGCAGCGCGGCTCCGGGCCCCCCTGCCGGCGAAGGCAGCAGCAGCAGCAGGAAGAGCAGCAGCAGCAGCAGCACCCCCAGGAGCAGCAGCAGCAGGAACACAAGCAGCAGCAGTAACCTTGGTAATACCATGGATCAGGCCACTCGTAGCAGCAGCAGCGATGCTGCTGCTGCTGCGGGCGCTGCCCCCCCATCCTCAGACGCAGCAGCGGCAGCATCGGCAGCAACAGCAGCTGGAGTACCAGCAGCAGCAGCAACTCCTGGAATAGCTGCTGCTTCATTTGTGTTCCGTCTGGTTGCTGAAGCGCAGCACCGCGTCGAGAAGGCAGCAGCGGCAGCAGCAGAGGATGCTCTGGATTGCCTCTCAGGGGGGGTGCAGCAGCAGCAACAGCTGCAGCCACAGCAGCAGCTGCAACAGCAGCAGGTTGAGGCTACAGCGCGAAAGGACGTGGACTCCGTTTTCCGATGGCATGCAGCAACAGGAGCTGCTGCTGCAGTGCCGCTGCAGCAGCGGCAGCAAGCTGGTCAAGCCACTGCAGGAGGAGAAGCTGCAGCAGCAGCAGCAGCAGCACAAGCAGAAGCAGCTGCAGCAGTGGCGACTCCAGGGGCGCCTTTGAGCCTTGTAGATGTTTGGCAGAAGCCACCGCTGTTCCCGGTGTACATACACCTCAAGACGCTTACACGAGGATTCCTTCCTGCTGCACTGGTTGCTGCGCTGCAGCAGGAAGCAGCAGCAGTAGGAGTGCAGCTGCTGCCGCAGCTGCAGCAAGTTTGTCTCTTTCAGGGCAACACGGCGTACCTGCTGCCGCTAGCAGCAGCAGCAGCAGCAGGAGATGCATCCGAGCCATCTGTCACTCGGCTAACAACAGCAGCTCCTATTGTTGCTGCTTGCTGCTGCTTGCGCAGGGCGCAGCAGCAAGAACCGCTAGAGGCAGGACAGCAGCAGCAGCAACAATTGTTGCTGCTGCTGCTGACTACGCAGTCTGTGGTGTTCTTCGCCGTAGTGTTGCTGCAGCAGCAGCAGCAGCAACAGCAGCAGCGGCGGTACTGCGGCATCGTTGACTACAGGGCGGGCGGCTGCTGTCCCTTGCTGTTGCCTGCTGCTGCGGCGCAGCAGCCACAGAACAGCAGCAGCAGCAGCAGCAGCAGCGGGGTACAGCAGCAGCTGTGGATGGCGCAGTTGGTTGCTTTGGAAGACCTGTCGGTCGATCTGCCTGCAGACATTCGCCATTTGCTGCAGCAGCAGCAGCAGCAGCGAGAAGAGCAGCAGCAGCAGCTGTACCGCAGCCCCTGGTACCCCGTGCCTCGTTTCTTCGCGCAGCAGCAGCAGCAGCAGCAGCGAGACGGCAGCAGCACCGTCTATGCATGCATAGGGGGGCAGCTGCTGCAGATATCTATTAATCCAGCAGCTACTAGCACTTCGCTGCGGCGGCTACCTCTCCGCCTCAGCAGCAGCTGCAGCAGCACTTGCTGCTGCAGCTCCAGCAGCAGCAGCAGCAGCAGCAGCAACTCTCGAAGCGGAGACATCAAGGGTTCTTGCCGGCAGTGCCTGTCTGTGGCAGCAGTGGCAGTGCAGCGGCTGCAGCGACAAAGTGCAGCAGCAGCAGCAGCAGCAGCAGGAGAGCGCCGAGGTGTAGCTTTTATCGAGGTTGCAGGGGAGAAGCTGCTGGCAGCAGCAGATGATGCTGGTGGGGTGTATCTGCTGCTGCTGCACAGCAACGCAGAAAATCGGCTATTTGCCCGCATAGCAAAGGGATTTGCTGCGATGTACGTTCTGCTGCTGCTGCTAGTGCTGTTGCTGCTGCTAGTGCTGCTGCCGTTGCTAATGCTGCTGCTGATGGTGCTGCTGATAGTGCTGCTGCTGGTAATGCTGCTGTTGATAACGCTGCTGTTGCTAATGCTGCTGCTGATAGAGCTGCTGTTGCTGATGATGATGCTGCTGATAATGCTGTCGCTTACAATGCTGCTGCTGGTAATGCTGCTGCTGATGCTGCAACATGTGCTGCTGCTGCTCGTTGGAGTGGCCATCCTCTTGGGTGCTGGTACTTCGGCTGCTGCTGCTGCAGTTGCTGCTGCTGCTGCTGCAGTTGCTTCTATTGCTGCTGTGTTTTGCTTTGCTGCAGTTTCCGACGCCCTCAGTTAGCAACGCCAGCTGCAAGTGGATCACCAAGCTCAGAAGGAGCAGCAGCAGCAGCAGCAGCTGCTGCTGCTGCTGCTGCTGCTACAGAGGACACCTACACTACTCAGGGCAAAGGTGAGGGCGGCTGCAGCTGCCCCCTTTGCTGCGACGAACCAAAAACTGCAGCAACATCAGCAGCAGCAGCAACAGCAGCAGCAGCAGAAGCGGGAGGCGCTGCTGGAGCTCTGGAAGAAGAGACAGAAATTTCGGGGCCTGCTGCAGTTGCAGAGTGCGTGGCGTACATGTCTCCTAGCTGCTGGCAGCAGCTGCTCCTGCAGCAGCAGCAGCCGCTGCAGCAGCCGCAGCAGCAGCAGCAGCAGCAGCAGCAGCAGCAGCAGCTGGAGGTAGCGGATTTGTGCTGCTCCTTCACGCTAGATGGCTGCCCGCTGCTGACCCTCATCACTTCGAGAGGAGACCGCGTGGTGCTGTTGGCAGAGCGCCATCAGCAGCGTGCTGCTGCTGCTGCTGCTGGCAGCAGCAGCAGCAGCAACAGCAGCAGCAGCAGCAACTGCTGTCTGCAAACAGAGGGTAGCTACTCTTTGCGGGTAATTTCCGTTCTGCATTCTCCAGACGCTGCGCAGTACGAGGAGCAGCTGGCAACAGCTAGCAGCAGCAGCAGCAGCAGCAGCAGCGGCAGCAGCAGAAACTACGACGCCCTAGTAGGGGGCCGTTCGCTGCTGCCTTATCGCGATGTTCAGCAGCAGCAGCGGCATCATGAGCAGCAGCAGCAACATACTGCTGTCACTGTGTGCAACAACGGGCTCTTTGTCTTTTCAGAGGGCAGCTGCATGCAGCAGCAGCAGCAGCAGCAGCCGACTGCGGCAGCAGACAGACAGTCAGTGCTGCTGTCGCTTCGCGCCTCCTGGCCCTCGGATGCTTCCGCCAGAGCAGCAGCAGCAGGCAGATATCCTTCTGCTGCAGCTGCTGCTGCTGCTTCAGCGCTGCAGCAGACGCATCTGCATTGCTGCTGCCGGCTGTCGCTGCGCTCCCCGCTGCTTGCAGCAGCAGAAGACCGCCTCTTGTGGTGGCCGCTGCAGCACCCGCAGCTCAGCAGCAGCAGCAGCAACAGCAGCAGCAGCAGCAGCAGCAGCAGCAGCTTGGGCCAGCTTCTGGGGGGCTGCACAGAGGGAGTCCCCGACTTCCTCGTTGCTCCCGTTGCAGGTACTGCTGCAACACCTGGAAAGAACGCAGCAGCAGCAGCAGCAGCAGCACCAGCACATGGCAGCAGCAGCAGACGCGTGTGGCTTTTCACGCCCACAGAATTCCTACTAGTCGAGATGTCGACCCGCAGCAGCAGCGACAGCAGCAGCAGCAGCAGTGTGTGCTGCTCTGTTGTGGGGGCAGCAGCAGCAAAACGAGGTGCTGCTGCGCTGCGGGCTCACCGCATAGCAGCAAAGACGGTTCGGCAGCAGCTGCAGCAGCAGCGGCAGCAGCAGCGCAGCGTGCTGGGCCGTCTGGAGCTGGAAGCTGATGCAGCAGCAGCAGCAACAGAAGCAGCTGTTGCTGCAATTGAATTCAGAAGAGAATATCTGCTGCCGCCCCCCGCTGCCCCTCAAACGCGGTGGGGTTGTTTGCAGCTGCTGGTGTCTCTCCAGCCAGGCAGCAGCAGCAGCAGCAGCAGCAGCAGTTTACAAGGACGTAGCCTGCCGCGTCTGACCCTCATCGGGGGTGCAGCAGACAGCAGCAGCAGCAACAGCAGCGAACAGCAGCAGCAGCAGCAGCAGCTGCTGCCGCAGTGGATTGAGGCCTTAGAGATGCGGCTGGCCCTCCTCGTCGGCTGCCTTTGGGGCCTTCCCCTCTATACGACTACAAAGCAGCAGCAGCAACGGCAGCAGCAGCAGCAGCAGCAACAACAGGTAAGAGGATGGCTTCAAGTCACAGCAGCAGCGGCTGCTGCCGCTACCAAGTGTTGCTGCTGCAGCAGTTCGGCTGTTCTGCTGCTGTATCTAGATATTGCCGCTGCTGCAACTAGATACAGCTGCTGCTGCTGGCGGGAAGGTATACGCACTGCTTGTTTAAATGTGGTCTTGCTGCCTCTGTGCTGCAGGAGGGCGTCTCTGCTGCTGCTGCAGCAGCAGCAGCAGCAGCGCCTGTCTGCCGGCTGCCTCTTCCTTACCTCGAATGGCTGTGCGCGCAGCTGGATTTACTGCAGCAGCAGCTGCTGCTGCTGGCAGGGCCCCGTGCCTCTACCCTAGCTGCTTCTCTCGTGCATGCGCTTGCTGCTGCTCACCATCCGCCCTGGACCTACAGCAGCAGCAGCAGCAGCAGCAGCAACGGCATGAGTGAAGGTACGCTCACGCTGCAGTTGCTGGTGAGGTGTATAGACAGCTCGGGGAGTCTGCAGAGGCTGCTGGAGGCTGCTCCAGGTGGGCAACTGTATCAGCAGCAGCTGCTGCGGCTGCTGGGGTTCGTGCTGCTGCTGCTGCTGCTGCAGCACCAGCTGAGGCTCATTGCTGCTGTTGAGCGCTTGCCGCGCAGCAGCCGAGCTGCTGTTTGGCAGCATGCAGATGGGCTGTGGAGGAGCGCCTCTGCAGCAGCAGCATCGTCAGCAGCAGCAGCAGCAGCAGCAGCAGCAGCGCCCAGCCAGTTAGTGTGTAGCAGGACACTGGCTCAGATGCTGCAGTGCAGCAAAATGCAGCAGCAGCTGTGGCGCTGCCTCAGCACAGCGTTGCTTATGCTGCAGAAGCCTCCACTTCCGCTGCTGCAGCGGGACAGCCTGTCTCTGCTGTCCGTAGGAGGAGCAGCAGCAAGCAGCAGCAGCAGCAGCAGCAGCAGCGACAGCGAGGCTGCTTCCCCGTTCTCGGGACTCCGATGGTTAGCCTATACACTGCAGCAGCAGCAAGAGTAGCAGGAAGGCCAAATGCAGCACTGTCGCTAGCAAAGGCAGCAGCAGCAGCAACAGCAACAGCAGTAGCAGCAGCAACAGCAGCAGCAGCAGCAGCGGCAGTTGCAGCACCTGTGCAGTTTTGCTTATGTTTATTTTTGCTGCTGCGCTTAGGGCCTTGGGAGCAGCAGACAGCAGGGCTCTGTTTCGGTGGCAAGCTCGGGTGTACATGCAGCAGCAGCAGAAAACAGCAGAGGGTTTGCTGCAGCTGGCAGAGGCTGTTCTCTCTAGCTTCTCAGAATCGGCAGCAGAATCGAGGGTAGGCCAAGGCGCACCTGCTGCAGCGACTGCTTCTGCTGCTGATGCTGCTGCTGCTGCTGCTGCTGCTGTGTTTTGCAACTCCTCTGCTGTTGCTGTGCTGCTGTTGCTGCTTTTTCTCAGCGGGAGCTGCTCACGGAGTGTTTGCTGCAGCTGCTGCTGCAGCGGGAGGATGAGTCATTCTCAGCAGTGCGTTTGGCGGTGCAGCAGTTGATGGCAGCAGCAACAGCAGCAACAGCAGCAACAGCAGCAGCAGCAGCAGCAGCAGAGCGACCGGCATCAGCAAGAGGCAGCAACCCCGCCGATGGAGGCCGCGAAAAGCAGCTTCAGATAGCGGATGTGGTTGCAGCATTCAAAGCAGCTATCCTGCTTGCTGCTGCTGCTGAGAACAGCAGCAGCAGCAGCAGCAGCAACAGCAGCAGCAGCAGCAGCAGCAGCAACGGCCGGGAAGGTGCTGCCCTCGGTTGGCAGCGGCTGCTGCCGCGGGTGCTAGGCTATTCGTGCAAGGAGCGAGTGCTGCTGGAGTGTTCAACTCTTCAGGTTTCTCTGCAGCAGCAGCAGCAGCAGCAACAGCAGCAGCAGCAGGTGGAGGGCCTGTGGACGAGGCTAGAGCGCAGCAGCGGAGGGGAGCTGCCGCTGCTGCTGCCGGGCGAGCTGCTGCAGTGGGTGGCGCTGGACTGTCTCTTTGAGACGCACCAGCAGCAGGTGCTGCAGTGCAACAGGGAAGCAGCAGCAGCAGCAGCGTCTACAGCAGCTGCAGCTGCTGCTGCTCAGCCAGGGCAGCAACACACTGCAGTGGTGGCTGCATGCAATATGCTTGATGACTCCGTCTGCTGCGGCCTGCTGCTGCGCTGCCGCCCAGAGGCGCTGCAGCAGTGGGCTGTCTCCTCCCTGTTGACGCTATACAGCAGCAGCAGCAGCAGCAGCAGCAGCAGCAGCAGCTCTATGGGGGCCTCGATCGTGCGGGCTTATCTCCACTGCTGCTTCAGCGGGGGCCTCTTGGCCCAAGGAGGGGTGCTTGCTCAGCTGTACAGTCAGCAGCAGCAGCAGGAGCAGCAGCAGCAGGAGCAGCAGCGTCTGCGGCTGCTAGCAGCAAGCATGTACACGGCGTTGGCCACAACAGAAGCAGCGCAGCAGCAGCCAGGGCTGCCAGCAACAGTCCGGTGCATCGCAGCAGCAGAAGCGCTGCAGCTGCTGCAGCAGGTGCAGCAGCAGCGAAATTACCTTATTGCTGCAGGCGCATGCTCACCAACTTGTGGGGATGACTTACCATCCCTTTTCTGCTCAGTCGTTGACCAGCAGCAGCAGCAGCAGCAGCAGCAGACGCTGCAGCAGGAGACAGAACTGCTGCAGCAGATTGTCTCTTCTCTCAACACCCTACAGACGGTAGGCTGCTTCAACCTGTTTGCTGCACATCCACACAGTTCAGATTGAGGTTTAGGTGCAGCAGCAGCAGCAGCAGCAGCAGCAGGTGCGGCAGCAGCAGGACCGTTCTCATTGCTGCTGCTGCTGCACACCTCCTGTGTGTGTGCATGCAGATTGTCAAAGAACTGCAGCTGCCCCTGTCGCACTGGGTTGCGCAGCAGCAGCTGCAGCAGCTGCAGCAGCTGCAGCAGCTGCAGCAGCAACAGCAGCAGCAGCAGCAGCAGCAGGAGCAATGGGTAGCTTCCCTCAGCAGCGCGGAAGGGCCTGTCTGGTCGCTGCGGTTCTCGCTGCTGCCGATGCCGCAGCTGTTTCGATTTGCTGCTGCTGCAGATGCACCTCATCTGTCTCTGCGCGCGCTGCTGCTGGACTTGGCGCTGCACCTGCCTGCTGTTGTGCAGCAGCAGCAGCAGCAGCAGCAGCAGACCTTCGGTGCTGCTGAGAGTATACATGCAGCAGCTGCTGCACTCCTTTCCCGCCTGTTTCTCCACGCATCAGCACCAGCTGACAGATCCCCAGCGGTTAGGTGCGTCTTGCTGCTGCTGCTGCTGCTTGCTGCTGCTGTTGCTGTTGCTGTTGCTGCTGCTGCTGCTGCTTCTGTCGCTTTGGGGTAGCTTGTGCGTGGGGGCGTTAGCGGATTTTTCTGTGTGTTTGCATCTTGTTTCTGCTGCAGCATGCTGCAGCAGCTGCTGCCAGCAGCAGGGAAGCAATCGGAAGGCAGTCCTGTGCTGCTGCTGCTGCTGCGCTGCTGCGAGTTCGCCTGGTCCGGATTGCCTATGCTGCCTGAGGCTGCTGCCTCTTCAGCAGCAGCAGCAGAAGCAGCAGCAGCAGTGGAGGTGCTGCAGAAGGGCAACATGATTGTGCGTTGCTGTCTGGAAGTGCTGCATGCCGTCTGGCAGCAGCAGCAACAAGAGCAGCACCAGCAGCAGCAGCAGCAGCAGCAGAAGGAACCGGCACAGCTGCCTACCAGTCTGCTGCTAGTTGCAAGAGGATGGTATCGCGATGCAACATTTTCGTATTCTGATGCAGTTGAGGTGTATGTACACCTCCTCGCGGAGGAGACGCTGATAGAGCAGACTTGCGACATCTTCAATGTCCAGCAGCAGCAGCTGCAGCAGCAGCAGCAGCAGCAGCATCAGCATCAGCAGCAGCAACGGCAGCAGGTGTGCTGGCCCGTCAGCCTGCCCCTAGTGCGGCGGCACCTGCAGCGCGTGCTGCTGCGGCTGCTGCTGGTCTGGCTGGAAGCAGCAGAAGGTGTGGGGCCCCACAGCAGCGCGCTGTACAGAGCAGCCCACTGGGCAGCACTAGATGAAATATTGAATTGCATTTGTGAAGCTAAAGACAAGACACCGCAGCAGCAGCAGCTAGCTGAGTCGGCTAGGCTCGTCAAGGTGCTGCTGCAGAGCGCACTAGCAGCCAAGAAACCCCTGCAGATGCAGCAGCAGCAGCAACAGCTGCTCATGCTCCCACACGCCTACCCTGACCCCGTAGGAGGGGCAACGTGTGGGTGGATGGGGGGGGTGGCGAGAGAGTGAAGAAAAAATAAATAAAAATAAAAATAAATAAAGAAATATACAACTCAAGTTTGAATTTTATAGATGCAACAATGATGCAATGGTTTAGCTACTTGTCTGAAATGGCCTGGATACATATATCATATCTACATATCGACATCTTTGTATTTATATATCTATATCTGTATATCTATATATCTTTACCTATTATATCTATATCTATATATGTATCTATATTTCTGTATACAGGTATACATGGATGCCGTTGTGTGCTTAGTAGATAACGTCTTAACGGCCAGTTTCTAAGAATTATATATACAAACCTGCTATAATATAGAGAATAGGCAGTTATACATATATAGGGATCCATATATATTATTCGATTATATATAAATATAGTTTATATATTTATATATTTATATATATTGTAAAAATATGGATTTCTCTGGCGTTTGTTTGCAGTGCCTAAGCGGGCTGCCTGCGCAGCACACGACGAGAGGGGCCCCAATGTTAATAGTTGGAAGTCAGAGGAATATATATAATATATATTTATATATAAATAAATATATAAATATGTAAATATATAGTTAAATATATATAATATATATTATTGGTAGGACTGAGGCACAGGCCGCTGTGTGGGGGAGAGCAAGGAAAGGAGATAAAGCCATTGATTGGGGGCGGCAGACGGCGAAAGAAAGAAACAAGTGAAATAGAAAATAGAGGAAAATGCAGCTAAGAGAAAAGAGAAAGAAATAGCAAAGAAAAATAGGCTATACGCCGCCCCTCAGCTGTTCTGCTGCTGCTGCTGGCCCCTACAGCGATACATAATATATAATAATATATTATTCGATAGAGACAGCTGCTGCAGCAGCAGACACAAGAAAGAGGCAGATACAAAGCACAGGGAAGTAGTTATTTTATCAACACAAACACCAGCTGCTAAATTTTATCTTTAATGGAGAACCCTCGCCTTAAAATAGGCGTGTAATGGCGGGGGGGGAGACGTTGTGGTCGACGATGTGTCTGCAAAAAAAAAAAGAAAAAGAGAAAAATAGATTATCATGTCTGCTCTTTTATTCATTATTACCCCTTTTCGTTCTGTCTACTGTATTTCGCAAGACTTGAAATAGGAAAGAATAGTACAGATCGATACGGTCATCTGCCCTCTGCTGTTTATACTCCTCTCCACCTGTACCTATAATGTTCTATTTTGTTGTTCTTATCCTCTTAATATACAATCCCTTCTACATATATAGCTGTATAAAGAGGGAGAAAACTCCACAATACACATACTCTCGTTGTATTTCGTAATTCCTCTTTAGAATAAAGGGGAATTATATATAGAATATATACATCCCTATGCATATTATATATATAGTTTAAACGAACCTGCGAATATGGGCTTGCGCGCGCACTAGGTACTTTTGCTTTTTTGCTAGGAGCTGTCTCAGCCTGAGTCGGAAGTAGACGGCCTCCAAGACGGCCACCAGCGGCGACCAGGCGGAGAGGCACTGCCGCTGCAGCAGCGTCAGCTGCTTCGCTGCTTCTTGCTTCAAGAATATCATGGTCTTTCCCACCTGAGAGAGAGAAGAAAGCAGCAGAAAAACATAGGGAATTGGAATTAAAATCCGGGTGGGGAGCAGCAGCAGCAGCAGGGAATACAAGAAAGGGTGATGAAAGAATAAACGGAACAAGATAAAGAACTGGGTGTGTAATGATGATGAATGTGAATATTCGCAAACTTCAAAGACTTGTACTTATGCAATTCGCATGCCGCTTGCTTTCTTTCTTCCTGATTTGTGTGTATATAAGCTGTTTGTGTATTCCCGATATTGTATAGGCCGGCAGCTCTTAACGTTGTTTGACTGTACGGTGAGTCTGTGGTGTTACGCCTCCAGGGTATAGGGTTTAGGGTTTTAGGGTTTATGGTTTGGTGTTACTTGGAATTGTTTCTTGTCCACCTTGGCTTTCTCCAGAAGGGCCTCGCATGCAGCCCTCTGAGAAAGGGTAGAATTTTCTGTGATGCCCAAATCAATGAACTTGAACTGGTGCAAGAAGTCCTTGAACGGGCGTCTGCAGATATGCAAAAAACAATATATATTATAATTACATATATAATAATACAATAATTATTATTATATACTCCTTTTTCACTTTTAGATGGGAAGCTCAATGTGCGACGGATGCTAAATGAACAACAACAAAAAGGTCAGTGTTATTAGTGCTAACAGAACATATCTTCAAGGGTTTCCTTCAAGAAACTGAGTCAGCGATGTATAAATATGTAGACGGGAATTACAATACGTTCCATCAACTGTATGCATAGTTGACAAATAATTAATCATGTCAAATCACTATAATAAGAATCCAATATTGTAATTGTATATTAATTGTATTTAGTTCGCGTGCGCTGTACCTGTAAGAGAAACCAACTTGGCGAAGTTGCAGGGCTTCCAAAACAGAAAGCGCATGCAGCTGGATCAAAATCTTGGATTGAACCCAATCCAAGGGTTTCTTGGTGTCGTTGGGCTTCACACAACGCACGAAATGAGGCTCCGTGCTCTGCAAGAAAACAAACCAAAAAGCAGAAAATGAAATGCGATAGCCAGGACGAACGCAGAGAAATGCTGATGCAATAAGAGATGAAAAAAACACTGATGAAGATCCTTCAGGCTGATCCAGCATCCATATCTAGGCGAACAGATATTGCTGATACTAGCAGAGGATGCAAAAGCATCCATATATGCATATACATGTATAGGTGTTCAGCTCCTACAAGCAAGCACACATATGTGTGTTTGTGTGGGTTACGTGTGCGAGAGAGTATCTCTGTCTCTACGTTTATAAAGGCGGTATGTA
This sequence comes from Eimeria brunetti, assembly GCA_000499725.1. NCBI lineage: Eukaryota > Apicomplexa > Conoidasida > Eucoccidiorida > Eimeriidae > Eimeria > Eimeria brunetti. Next base: position 53,712 of record HG710225.1, read on the forward strand.
TAATTATACGTATTTCTATATAGTAGATTTACGTTGATGAGGTCCATAAGTGCTTCGAGCTGTTTGAGGAACTGCGACCCAATGAGCTGTCCTTTTGCAATTTTTCCCTTTTCCATGACGATGCCTGCGAAGAGGCCCTGAACGACGGGGTTGGGTGAAGCCTGAACGATTTCCATGATTTCTGCTCTGAGTACGTCTTTGTTCTTGAAGAGGAAACCCTCTGCGCTGTACTGAATATCGCCGATGGTGTGCGAGACGAGGAAGTTGATGTTGGGCGAGACCTTGGCGGGTTTGAACTTGGTGTTGTTTTTGAAGGCGCTTTTGCATGCAGCGACGAATTTCTCGTCGCTGCCACCGGGGGCCAGACACTGGTCCTCGAGAGTCGAGAGAATAGAGCTTTTCTTGTCCGTCAGCAGGTTAATCACCTCGGCGTTGGACGTGTAGACCAACTCGGCAGTTGAAACGTCTTCTTCCTTGTAAAGCCTCGCCTCTCGCGTGAAGACGATGTCAACGAAGTTTTTCTGCAACATTTCGTTCGTCACGTTGATGAAGAACTGCTCCAGCGAGTTGTTCTTGAAAACTTCGAACCCGAAAATATCCAACATACCCAAGAAGTTTTTGAATCCCTCCGGGGGTTTAATGGATTTGTTCAGTTCGCTAATAATCCACAAGAACAGCTTGTCGTACATGGCTTTGGCCAAAGACGACTTCAACATGTCACCGTCTTCTTGCCTCCATCTGCTTTCTACTCTCTGACCTCCTGCGAAGGTCACCTTCATTGTGAGCTCCCTCATCACTGCTTCTGGGTCAATAAACAGCAGGCCGCAGGCCTCCTTGAACAGCTGCAGATTTGCGCCTTCAATTGTTGCTGCATCGTCTATGCCGTCTTGCTTCGCTGCCGTTATCTTCACGTTTCCTAGCAACAGCACCCCGGCCACGACACTCCAGACGGACTCTATCTGTTGGTCTGTCAGCGCCATCGATTTGAACGCAGCGCAGACCTCCTTGTAGTCTGCAATATCGTCAATCCCCGGCACATCGAAACACTTGGGGTTAATGTACGTGTACTGATCCAGAGAAAGCAGATGGAACCGTTCCCTCATCCCTGCATCTGCCCCCTTGCAGAGCTGGTAGAAGATGTGGTAAGAACGTTCCTGCTCGTCCTGTGTCAGAACACGCGATTTTTCCAGCAAAAACGCGACGACGCTGCCATAACGAATGCCTCCCTCCTTCGCCACATCCAGCTGCATGAAACGGCCGAAACGCGACGAGTTGTTGTTGCGAATAGTCTTGGCATTTCCAAAAGCTTCCAAGACCGGGTTCGCCGCCATAATTGCATTTTGAATTCGCATATCCATAGCACCCCCCTTAGCAGCAGCAAAGTAACGCATTATCTGCTTTGTAGCCTCCGTCTTACCAGCACCCGATTCACCTGCGCACAGCCACAGCCAGCAGCAGCAGCAGATTATAGAAACACAAATGCCGCAACAGCAATACCTGCTGCAGAAATAACTGCTTCAATAGCATCAGCAGGTGCAACAAAAGCAGAAAAGCATCGAAAAAATAGCAGCCACATGCAGATGCAGCTTCTGCTGCTGCCTCCGTTCGCTATGCTGCTTTCATGCGATGCACTGAAGACGAGAAAACACAGGGGGAGAGAGGGACAAACAAACAAAACAAGCAGAACACAAAAATCAAATGGAACAGACAAGAGAGGCGAGATGCATTTGTGTATGCATGCAAGGTAGTCGATCACTATCGTCATTCGTCTGTGTTTGTTTGCATTCACTTGCAAATTGGGCACTTATTCATTCACTTGTTTGTCAAAACAACTAACTAAATACACGCACACGACAGAAGTAAAACAGCAAGAAACAAGAAGAATGCGATAGACGGCACTGGTATGCATTCGCCACACACAGAAATGAGGGAAAAGCGCATGCGAGAAATCCACGGAGCCCCAGTTTAGTTGCATGCATTTTGCATGCACCATTGCATGCAACAATGCATGCATCTATTTTCTCCTTATGTACCCGAGACAATAATGGTTTGGGATTTGTCGACCCCGTGGAGGTTATCGAGGGCAACACGGGCCGTGTAGAAAACGTGAGGCGGCAGTTTAGTATAGTCATCTGCGTCTCTGTATTTACAGATCCATTCTTTGGTTGTGTTTCCTAGATCTTTGAAAGGGTTAATAGCGACGACGAGGGGGTCTGCGCAGGTGTAGATCTGATTGCGCATATAGCGATAGCGAAGGAAATCTAATACACAGGGGATGTTGGTGTGCGGCAACATGCCTATGTCCCCATAGGTCATAGGATCTATAGACGAATTCGTATTCCACGCATGCGTCTGAGGAACAGAAAAAGTTTCATTGTTTCCCGCCGGCTCCACCTGCTGCACCTGCAGCATCTCAGGAGTTGAACCCGCCTGCACCACGCACTTGGCGAACATCAAATTCGGCTGCTGCTGCACAGCCGGCGCCAAGTCCGTCCATATTTGAAAGCCCTAAGAAACAAAAGGGGAGAAACAGGAAGAGGTGTAAACAGAAATGCATGATATTGCCGTTTTAAGGGGATGTTCCAGCAAAGAAGAAGCAAATACAAATGTGCAGAAACACTGTACTGGGGATATCTATGACAGATCTTCAGTAGTACAAATCCGCGGGGGATTCACATTTTGCTGCTACGCTATTCTCAAAGGGAGAACTAATTATTGGGTTAAGGCGGGCTGGATTGGAGTCAAGGGCGCCGGGGTGTACGGAAGCTGCTGCTGTTTTTGTTTCTACTGCTGGCGCTGCGGCTGCTGCGGCTGCTGGTAGCGGTGTTGAGGCTTCTGCTGCTGTTTGCGTTGCTAGTGTTGCAACATAAGGAAAAGGAGGAAAGGGAGGATAAATGCCTTACTTTAAAGACGGCGCCGGACTGATCGAACACGTGCACATCGGAAACTTTCTTCTTGAGGCCTGCGGCCGTTTTGACTTCTTCTTGAGCCATTGTGGCGAATAGCTAAAGATAGTGTTTTGTGAGTCAATAATTTGCTGTATAAAGCAGAAAAAGACCAAAAAAACGGGGAAGATGACGAATCCACAACTCAGCCAAGTGCCGATGGAGCACTTGCCGCTGCTGTTGTGCTGCTGCACTCGGAGAAAACACAAGAAACTGAAGATTAAATGGGTCTTTTACACACAGCTGTTTTGATTTGAATCCCGCAAACGCTTTTTTCATATACAGGAGGAACAATGCTGATCTTACGCCACGGCCGCACTGCCTATACACCCCAACAGAGCCCGCGTGGCTGACCGTCTGGTGCCCATTACGTAAACCATGGCTCGATGACGGAAGCACTGCGTTTTCCCGTATTGTTGCCTCTTTTTTAGAAGCAATAAACGAATTTTGTCAGGAGAAAGTGAAATACCACGTTTATTCCTTCAGAACATTCCATATTCCACCCAAAAAGAGGACGTACCCTTGACGACTAGCCGCCCGCCGATTGGCCGATGAAGACTACCGAAATATCCCTCTTTGTTGCACCAGGTGCTGCACACCACTTATATGGCAATGAAAACGAAAGCCGTACTCTCTACAACAAAAGTAGAAGCAGAAACTGAACAATTCCAACGTTTCCCTCGTACGCTGCCTTGCCGTACAGCAGCCCTCGAGTGCCGTTGCTGCAGACAGCTACCAAACTTCGATTCCTTTTGTTGCTTCGTACTTTAGAAACTCCAGTAATGGACCTCAGTAATTGAACCTGATGTACACTTACTTGTGTCTGTTCCTCTTTATCTTTCGGTTTGTTGGCGATGTTATGTTGCGAGTGTCTTGCGCGGGGAAGCTCGTTACCGAAAAGGGAAGTACACGAGGTGGCAATTGCCAAATAGTATCTGACAACAGTTTCAATCTGGAGGGATCGTAGGCACAGCAGGGCAAAGGCCTGGGCCCGTTCGGAGTAGAGGCGGCCTCATAGGTTGCAGCTCAATGCCGCAACACCTGCTGCGAAGCAACGCTGCATGCATGCAGAGGCACCTTTACAATGGGAGAGGAGCTAAGAGAGTGACATTAGCTCCATTCAGGAGAAAGGAATAGAAACGTGTCAACGGGAACACGCGAGCATCTGCCGGTGCTGCGTAGATCTGTGGCTGCCCTGTACCATCCAGGGCCTGGCTGCTGCTCTATAAGGTACTGCCTTATACTGCCCTGCGCCTGGGCTGGGAGAAGCTATTTGAGGCAGGTATCCCAGCCTAAAGAAAAAATGTAGTGAGCCACTGCATAGCAGCTAAGCGTGCGAATGGCAGGGGTCCGGCCAGCCCCAGGAAAGGGCTCGACCCTATAGCATAAAAAATTATTATTATCAACTGCCTCAGCACCATAGGTACTGGGAGGGCGACGAACAAAACATGTTTTAGGTACTGACTATTTGCTGGCCTTGGGACCATTTCACGTAATATTATGGTTTTATGTGGCCTCTTCGACTCCTTGCATGCATGCCCGCAAACTTAGTGCTTTATTTTCTCATTCCCTGTTGTGGGAAGGTTTCGAGAGAATTACGGTAAAGCGCCGAACTAATTTATAAAACCAACATCACTGTTGTGGTGAAATCTTAGCGATGAGGGTAAGGGTGAGGAATTCCCCTTTGCATGCCAACTAAGGGGAGTTTGGGGCCGTAGGGATCATAGAGCCGTCGAGAGGCAGGCCCCACCGTCCCCGGCTTGTGAGCCGAACAGTATTGTTCGTTTCGTGTGTTGTGCTTCCAACAACAGCAGAAAAGCAAGCAGCGCGCACTAATGAGTTCAGGTAAGGTCCTGACCCCCCTCACGATGGGGTGTAAAGGGTTACGACGGAGCCGGGATCTGTGGGCAAAAGGAAGCAGCGGATGAGAGGGCCCACCGCCGCTCGCCTGCCAATTTCTCCGCTTAGACCAGTTTAGTAAGGAACGTATAGCTTTACGAAAACATGTAATTCCTTAAATCCACATTATATAATAGTCAATTCCGATGGTACTTCCCTGTGAAGCATCTCTCTTGGCCCCCACTACAGAGTATTTTAGCCCGGCCAGAAACTCCTGTCTCCCAGCCCCAACGTGATACTGCAAAACAATAAAAGGCTGAATATACACAGCGAACGCAGCAATGAAAATAAAACTGCAAAGCTTGAAGGCAATTTTATTGTTCTGTCAGAGAAAAATATTATCCTTCGGTCCCCATTTGTCCTGACACAGCAGCCCAGCGGTCTGAGGCTAGAAAAGAGGAAGCCGCCTGGCGTGAGTTGCAACTTGCCTTGTTGCCCTTAATACCAAGAGGTCCTCACATCCAATCAAGGCAAAACTCCTCCTTTTTACGTACAATATTTTAGGCACTTGTTAACTCAGTAAGTGGCAGTCCGAGCTTGCATCTGTTTACAAGTTTTAACCCAGGATGCATAATCGTAGCGACCATGGAGGAACTTCTGTGTGGCAGTGCTGCTGTGATTATAGTGAAAATACACTACGGTAGGCTTAAACTGTAAGCTCCTACCTCGGGCGAAACGCATTATAAGAGATCGAGCCAACAAATACACATGTAGTGAGTGTTCACTACAGGTAGGTTTTAGGCAATGAGCAGCCATTCCATTATTTCACAGCGTCCTTTGGGGTTCATGAGCAAGAATAAAAAGGAAAAACCAGCTTTAAACGCTCACAACACCGGCAAACAAAATACAAAACAAATGATAATAAATGGCTGGAACAATTTCCACCCATTGTGATTTCGCTTTTCTTGCAACGCCTCCGACTGTGGGTAACCCCCTGGTGCGCTTGCATTGCAAGCACGCCCCGAAGAAAAAATAGGCAAGTCGGGTAATGACAAACAATGTTACTCGCGTGTAGTAGTGCACAGGGAGGCGAAGCAGACGCGGAGAAAGTGGTGGAGAAAGACTAAGTAACAAGTGCGAGTGCTGTCCTCTTTCTACTTATTTGTGTGCCTCTTTGCTCCTTTGGTTACTTCTATTATTTGCCTGTTTGCTTGGTATTCCACCTTCTCGTATGTTTGCCCGGTTCCGTGGTTCCCTTGGCAGCCCTGGGCCCAAGGAGGCACCTGTCGCTACGCCCAGCTGCAGAAGTATTTGTGGGGGAAGCCAGCCAGCCAGCTGTCTTTCTATCAGACTAGCTAGCGGTCTTTCTATCCGCCCAGTTAGCCGTCTAGTTGTCTACGCAGCTGTTTGTGCAGCACACCATACAGCTGGTTGCCCAGCTAGTTGCATTGCTATCTGCCTAGCTAGCCGTGGCGAGCTCTGGGTAGCCGTTTGTAACAGAAGGCCATACAGCTGGCTGTACCTCTGTCTGTGTGGGCAATGGCGTAAGTATCTGCGTTGACTCTCTATACATGTTGCTGTGTAGCTAGTAGTTAGGAGGCACCCTTTATTAGTTTTTTCTTATGCTTTCTCCTAACGTTTCTTCGTTTTGTTGCCCAGTGAAGCCTATAAACCTTGTTACTTTCTATTCTTTACTAGTCTTGCTGCCCCTTTACATTTATTTCTCTTTTTTATTTTCCTTATCTTTCCCTGCCCGACTTCGATTTGCGTGCAGGTGACCAGCGTGGATCGGGGTGCCCAGCAGCCGTTTGAATGCTGAAATAAAATTCGGTAAAACTCAGAAATAATTCAAATATGTTGTAAATTTAAATAAAAAACAAAATATTGTGTATTTATTTTTCCGTTGTATTTGTTCATGCGTGTCAAGGCCTGTGAGTTCACATTTGCAGATTTTCCACGCGCCGGTGGGCGTTTGCAACACTGCACAAAGGAAACTGAACAAATGAAATAAATATTTTTATTTTATTTTATTTTGTTTTATTTCAGTTTTTTAATGAAGATTAGCATCACTTTCGCCTTAGCCACGCGCCCGCGTGGGGGCGTTGCGTTCAGGCGCATGAGCGGTTTTGTCCGGTCTAAGTTGAGGGTTTAGGGTTTAGGGTTTAGGGTTTAGGGTTTGTCAGTGCAGAGTGTTGTTTTCTCTTTTTCTGAAATGTCTGCCTTTGTTTATAATAAGGGATTAAAAGAATTGGCAGAGGGAAAAAGACAAAGTTTCTTTTTTCCCTTCGCCGTTCGAATCCCGCGCAGGTCACCATCACCTCTAAACCCTAAACCCTAAACCCTAAACCCTCCTCATGAAGAAAACAATGCTTTTGAACTTTCTCAGATATTTGGGTTTTTGAGGCATTCACCTCAAACTAAATGCCACACTTGACTGTCTTCTCTTCAGCTAGAAAAGCAATGAAAATCGGCATGTGCCGCCTCCCCCCACACCAAACCCTAAACCCTAAACCCTAAACCCTAAACCCTAAACCCTCGCTCTTGTTGGTTTTTTAAGGGAAATCTCTCTCAAAGGAGACGCGACTCTGCTGGCTTTCCCTATGGTGGCATGGGCAAACTCCTCGTGGTGTATCTACCCATGCTGCGCCACCACATCCCCTGTATCCTAAACCCTAAACCCTAAACCCTAAACCCTTTCTTTTTCGGTCAGATAACATCACCCAATGCCGCTGCTCAGCGACGAAGAGCTCGAGAGGTTCCGCACAAAGTCATGTCACAAAGTTCGCTCCACGCACTGGTAAACCAACCGCCCTAAACCCTAAACCCTAAACCCTAACCGTAAACCCTAAACCCTAAACCCTAAGGCGCTGTCAACCGGATTCACAACTGGGCGGCATTTACTGCTCGTTGGGCTGCTGCAAGGCTTCTCCCAATGCACTGTATGACGAGGGTTTGGGATTATGGTTTAGGGTTTAGGGTTTAGGGTTTAGGGTTTACTGCGCATGCGTTTTCTTTTTTTTCAGCGACTTTGGCTGGGAGAGATGCAATTACTGCCATGATCCTTTCTGGGTTCGCCGTTCCCCCTTTTCATATCGAGATTTGCCTGCTGCTGCTGCAGCAGCAGCAGCGGCAGCAGCAGCAGATGCCGCTGCTGCAGCAGGCGTCGAAGCAGCAACCACATCCACCGGGAAGATTGCTGTCCTCAGATACCTTCCAATTCTTTGTTCTAGAGCTGCTGCAGCAGAAGCAGCAGCAGCAGCAGCAGCAGCAGCAGAGGGCTTAAGCCCCTCACCAGCAGCAGCACGTCAGGCCGAGTCAGGCCCAACACCTGTTGCCGCAACAGCAGCAGCAGCAGCAGTGGCAGCAGCAGCACCCACAGCAGCAGCAGCCAGGGCAGCAGCAGCAAAAACAGCAGCGAGACGCTGCAGCTCCTCCTGCATCTTCTCCCACAGCCACGACGAAATTAATTATCATCCTCTTGTATACAAACGCTGTGCATGCGCCGCATTCAGCAGCAGCAGCAGCAGCAGCTGCAGCAGCAACAGCAGCAGTTGCAGCAGCAATAGCAGCGGCAACAGCAGCAGCAACAGCAGCAGCAACAGCAGCAGCACATGCTCCCTTTACTACTGCCACAAGGCTCACGGGCCTGCGGAAGAACGAAAGCCGCGGCTTTTCCTGCTGCTGCACAGACCATCGTCAGCAGCAGCTGCAGCAGCAGCAGCAGCAGCAGCAGCAGCCTTCTCCCCCTTAGTGCTTCCAGCCGAATGGGCTGGGGCTTCTCTCCTCTTTAAGAAAATTTCTCTTAAGCCCCGCAGCATTGTAGGCTATGGGCTAGGGGCACCTTCTTACAGGCAGCAGCACCAGCAGCAGCAGCAGCAGCAGCACGTGCAGCAGCAGCAGCAGAAACAGCAGCAGGTGTGGCAGCAGCAGCGCCGTATTCCTCGCACGCAAGGAGAGCCGGCTAGGGAGCACTTCAGGACTCAGTTGCTGCAGTCACGCTGTGGCAGCAGCAGCAGCAGCAGCAGCAGCAGCAGTACTGTTGTATGCAGGGCAACAGCCCCAAGGCAGCTACGGCAGCAGCAGCAGCTGCAGCCACAGCAGCAGCATCAGCACCTGCTGCTGCTGCAGCGCCGCACCTCCGTAAGCTCTTTGTCTCTGTGTGCTGCTGCTGAAGCGCTGCAGAGGGGGGACAGCCTCAGCAACCCGCTGTCTGCTCATACAACAGCAGCAGCAGCAGCAGCAGCAGCAACAGCAGCAGCAGCGGGAGACCGAACAGCAGCAGAAAGAGGTTCGTGGCACTGGAAACTCCCTGCAACTCTCTATTCACCTGCTGCACGTCCAGCAGCAGCAGCAGCAGCAGCAGCAGCAGCAGCAGGATCCCTGTGCACCTCAGACCTCAGCTCCTTGTGCTCAAACGCGCCTAGGGAGGATGCAATGCAGCAGCAGCAGCAGCAGCAGCAGCTGCAGCAGAGGCAGCAGCAGCAGGCGCACCAGCTGCAGCAAGACCGGGCGTCCACAGAGGGATTTTGGGAACAAGCAGAACTCCTTGGAAAACACCTGAATATGCAGCAAAAGCAGCAGCAGCAGCAGCAGCAGCAGCAGCAGCAGCAGCAGCAGCAGCAGCAGCAGCAACACCTGTTGCTGAGGTTGCCACTTGCACTACCAGCAGTAAATGCAGCAGCAGCAGCAGCAAGAGAAGACGCAGCAGAAATAGGGTTTTCACAAGGGATTGGCGTTGCTGCTGCTGCCTGCACCACGCATGCGAGGACAGCAGCAGCAGCAGCGACAGCAGCAGCAACAGTAACAGCAGCAGCAGCAGCAGCAGAATTCGCAGCAGCAAATGATACCTATTCTGCTTCTGCTCTCACTGACAAGGCCTCCGCTTCCGTGTGGTCAGCCCGTACAACTCCCTGCAGCAGCAACAGCAGCAGCAGCAACAGCAGCAACAGCAACAGCAGCAACAGCAACAGCAGCAACAGCAGCAGCAGCAGCAGCAACAGCAGCAGTTGTAACAGCAGCGGCTTCTGCGCCTGGTGCAGCAACAGCAGTTTCTGTTGGCCCACCTATAACCGGGAGCACTGCACCTGCAACAAGCAGCAGCAGCAGCAGCAGCAGCAGCAGCAGCGGCTGGCTCTGCCCCATGCCTGGTCTTGGCAGCCACTCTCTTCTCAGGGCTTGATGCTGCAGCTGCAGCTGCAGCAGGTTGTATCAGCTGCAGCAGCAGCACCACGCCCTGCGCAGCTTGCAGCAGCAGCAGCAGCAGCAGCAGCAGCACGCGGAATGGAGGATGAAGTAGAAACAGCAGCAGCAGCAGCAGCAACGTCGCAGCCGTTTGTTCTGAGAAGCCCCCTGGCGTCCCCCATCCGCTTTCTCCCACTAAATAAGAAGGCTGCTGCAGCAGCAGCAGCAGCAGCAGCAGCAGCTGCAGCAGCTGCTGCTGCTGCTGCACCGGAGCAAGACCTTACAGATTTCCGCTCATCCAGTTGCTGCAGAGCAGTTCCTCTGCAGCATTCTCACGAGCAACAGCAGCAGCAGCAGCAGCAGCTAGAGATAGAGGGGCAACCGATTGCCTCTGCAGCAGCAGCAGAAGCGGCAGCAGCAGCAGCCGCAGCAGCACCGGAAGGCGCAGCAGCAGCAGATGCAGCAGCAGCAGTTGCAGCATCCAGAGCAGCAGACCTCTTCTGGGTGCAGCAGCTGCAGCCCCAGCTGAAACATCTGCTCACGAGCGACAGGAGCGCATGCACCAAGAGCAGCACCACCAGCAGCAGCAGCAGCAACAGCAACAAAAGCAGCAGCAGCAGCAGCAGCAGACAGGGCACAAAGAGCAGCAGCAGAGTGGCTAGTGAAGAGCTGCTGTGGATGAATATATCCACAGCAGCAAAGGCAGTGGCTGGTAGACACAATTCGAAGATACGCAGCAGCAGCAGCAGCAGCAGCAGCAGCAGCAGCAGCAGCAGCAGCAACAGGCGCAGCAGCAACAGCAGCATCGCCACCACCAGCAGCAACGGCCTGCTTTGCTTCAATGCTATTGATCCCGCAGAGCTGCCTACGTTCCCTGAGAAGCAGCCCAGGCAGCAGCAGCAGCAGCAACAGCAGCAGCAGCAGCAGCAGCAGAGGAGGAGGAAGCAGCAACAGCAGCGGCAGCAGCAGCGGAAGCACCCGCTCACGCTGCGGCTGCGGAAGCCCCATAATGAATCTTCTCTGCTGCTGCTGGTGGAGCAGCAAACCCTGAAACTCATGCTGCAGGGACAGGAGCTAATTGCTACTCTGCTGCTGCAGCAGCAGCAGCAGCAACAGCAGCAGCAGCAGCAGCTGGAGCAGCTGCAGCACCAGCAGACAACAGCGCTTGCTTCCTACGTCCAGCCTATCCATGATCCGCATATGGGGAAGCACAAGCAGCAGCAGCAGCAGCAGCAGCAGCAGCAACAGCAGCAGCAAGCTGCAGCGGGGGAACAGCATGTGGGGGTAAAGGCAGCAGCAGCAGCTGCTGCTGCTGAGGATGGGCGGGAGGGCCGCTCACAAGCCGCTGCTGTTTTTGCTGCTGCTGCTGCTGCTGCAGCTGCTGCAGTGTCCCATGAAGAGATCGTCCAGCAGCCGCAGCAAGAACAGCAGCAGCAGCAGCTGCTGCTGCTGCTGCTGCAGGAGAATTTAAATCTGAGGCTATTCTACCTCAGCCTTCGTCAGTCTACCGCCCAAATAGAGCCGCCAGCTGCAGCAGCAACAGCAGCAACAGCAGCAACAGCAGCAACAGCAGCAACAGCTGCAGCAGCAGCTGCTGCTGCAGAATCCTCGAAAGCATGGGGGAAGAAGACACAGCGGCTATATCAGCGGCCCCTCCTTATGCTCAGCAGCAGCAGCAGCAGCAGCAGCAGCTGCTGCTGCAGCAAGCGCTGCCTGCAGCAGCAGCATGGGTCGTTGATTGGAAGAGAACGGATGATGAGGAGAAACAATCTGCTGCAGCAAGCAGCAGCAGGACGGCCGCAAGAAGGAGCAGCAGCTGCTGTTGCTGCTGCGACAACTGCTGCTGCTGCTGCTGCTGCTGCTGCTGCTGCTTCGCCTTAGCCCTGCACTAAGGGCTACCCAGTAGCACCGTAGCAGCGTAGTTAGAGCCTTGCTGCCAGGTGCAGCTGAATTTGATGTTGCTGCTGCTGTTGCTGCTGCTACAGCTGCTGCTGCTGCTCCACGCTGCAGCAGCAGCAGCAGCAGCAGACGCATTTTTATCCGCTGGGGCAGCAGCGTGCTCCTGCCAAGCGCAAGCGCAACAAAGAGCCTCAGCAGCAGCAGCAGCAGCGGCAGCAGTTGCTGCTGCTGCTGCTGTCGCTCCCGCTGTAGCAGCAGCAGCAGCAGTTGCTGCTGCTGCTGCTGTCTCTCTCCCGCTGCAGCAGCAGCGGGGGGCCCATGTCAAGTCCATTTGGGGTGTATGTTGAGCTCGTTGCTTACATTCCCCCTTTTGTTTTGACTCAGCATTTATTTGTTAGCAGCAGCAGCAGCAAGGCCTTAGCAGCAGCAGCAGCAGCAGCAGCAGGGTGTATGCCCTGAGGTGTACATACACCTGAAGGCTGCTGCGAGTGTACATACACCCGAGGGCAGTAGTTAATGCACAAATTTAGTCGGTGTGCGAGGCTGCAGCAAGACAGTGTTGCTGCTGCTGCTGCTGCTGCTGCTGTTGCTGCTGCTGCTGCTGTTGCTGGTGTTGCTGGTGTTGCTGGTGCTTCTATTGGTGCTGCTGATGCTGCTGCTGCTGCTGGTGCTTTTGCTGCTGCTGCTGGTGCTTTTGCTGCTGCTGCACTGATTGATTCTATTTGTTGGGCGGTTTTGTCTTTTTTGTTTTTAATTCTTTTATTCTTTTGTACCCTTTCCCCCATCATAGTATTTGCTGCTGCTTTTTTTTTGTTTTTGTTTATTTTTGTTTATTTGCCTATTCCTTTGTTGCTGCTGCATTTGCTTAAGAGCAGGGAGCAAACCCTAGACCCTAAACCCTAGAAGATAAACCCTAAACCCTAAACCCTAAACCACGACATACTACTACAAGAGTAGAAGCTTCTTCAAAGGCCTATCCGTGGCTTCCTCTTATTTTTATTCTTATTTTTATTTTTGCTTTATTTTATTTTTATTCTGATTCTTATTTTTAGTGTTTTTTCTCTTTATATTATTACTGTTCTTATTATTGGTATTAGCAGCAGCACGCTAAATGCATTTGTTTACTTTATTAGAATATTTATTTATTGGATTTGTTTATTTTGTATTCCTATATCTTTAATCCCACTATAAGTCCTGTTCCCTATTTAGTACAGAAATAATCGGAAAAATAATTAAAAAATAAAAATAATAATCGGTATTGTTGTTTTGTTATTTTTTTTCTTTTTCAGATTTGTCTGTTTGATGCCATAGCAGCAAATACCCATAAAAATACCAATACCGATAATAAGCAATAACAGGAACGGCAAAAATAAAGGAATAATAATAATAATAGAGATAATACTATTAGTAATACTAACAATAACAATAAAAAAATAATAAAAGAATAATGAGAATAATACTAATTACAAGAATAAGACCAATAATAATACGCATACTAATACTAGTAATAACAACAAGAATAACAACCGTAACAATATGCATTTATATTCTTATTACTATTACTATTAGTATGATTAATAGTAATAACAATAATACAATAATATAACAATAATAATATAATAATATAATAATATAATAATACAATAATATAACAATATAATATTATATTATTTTAATGGGTTATAAAGAAACTTGAGTCCTTTCACTGGGCCGCTTGTGGGGGGGCAAAAAGCAACGGGAAAAGAAGCAAAATAAACGAAAGCGCAGCAGCGCAGCATCAGCAGGAGAAGAAGTCCCATGGCGCGAGGAAGGAAGACAAACAAATTCAAAAGGAACCTGAGAAATTAAAGAAAAACAGGAAAAAATTAATTAAATTGAAAAAAAAATGGGAAAAAAGCAAAAAAAGCAAAAAATTCGAAAAAAAACAAAAAAAATGCGGAAAAAACAAAAAAACAGAAATGGAATTTCCAGACAAAACCAAAAAAATACACAATAATGCCAACGATATTCAAAGAAATAAAATCAAAGGTAATATAATAAAATGGAAGAAATAGATTAACTAGAATATATATATATATTATATATATATTATACAACAAATCTATACAAAGATATATATGTGGAGAAAGAAATACGGCTAGTAGCGATTACATGTAGTAAAAAGAAACAAATAAAAAGAGAAACAAATAAGCACCAAAAGCAGCAGCAGCAGTAGCAACAGCAGCTGCAGCAGCAGCAGCAGCAGCAGCAGCAGCAGCAGCGGACTTGGTGTTTAATGAAGGCATCGGCTAGGACAAGGGAATGCTGCAGCAGCACGTTCTCGTCTGCTGCTCCATGCAGCAGCAGCAATCTATTTTCTTTTTTATTTTTATTTCTTGAATTAATAAAAGATAAAACTGAAGAAAAACTGTAGCCTAATGGGTTTAAATGAGGAAGGGACAAATAACGCTCCGTGTAGTGCGTTGAATAAGCCTGCAAACAGCAGCAGCAGCAGCAGCAGCAGCAGCAGAAGAAGCAGAAGCAGCAGCAGCAGAAGAAGCAGCAGCAGAAGCAGGCAGCAGCAGCAGCAACAGCAGCAGCAGCAGAAGCAGCAGCAGCAGCAGATGTTGAATAAATAATGCATGAGGGAATGTTTTGCTGCAAGGTGGTGAGATGCAATACGGAAAAGGCATAAAAAAGGAGATAATGAAAAATAAAAAATAAAATCAAATAAAATAAAATAGCAAAAATAATGAATAACTGCATATAAAATAGAAAATAAAAGTAAAACAGCTAAAAAAGATAAAAAAAAAGGGAGAAGAGGGGGACAGACACCGCAGAGAAAGGAGACAGACGGAAAAGCTTGAATAAAAAATTCAAAGACAAAAAACCAAATAAACAAAACAGGAAAATAAAATAAAGGGGAAAAGGCAAAGAAAAACAAAAGGGAAGGGGGGATAAAGGAAAAGGGGTAGAAAAAGAAAAAGAGGAAAAGAAGTACCAAAGACACAGAGAAGAACAAAGACCGAAAAAATTCAGAAATATCCAACACAAAGATAAAGACAATGACAAAGACAAAGAATTAAAAGAAAAAGACAAAGAAACAGACAAAATAATATAAAAGCCCAAGACAAAGACAGAAAAGACAGAAATAGCGCAAACCCAGACAAAAAGAGAAAAAAAAAGAAAAAAAACAAAGACAGTTTCCCCTCTTCTCCGAATTTTTTTTCAAATTTTTTTCTTTATTTTCGATTTTATCTGGATTTCTGCATTATTTCTGTTGCTGCATTGTATTGTATTTGTTTAAACTCTTATATTTATCTCCGTTTTAATGTCCCTTCAAGGCAGCAGCAGCAGCTCCCTACCTCCCAAAAGGTAACAGGTGCAACAGCAACAGCAGCAGCAAAAACCTGCGGCTGCAGCAGCAGCGCCATGCAGCTCAGGTAGCCCCCATAGCTAACCCCACAGATGCCAACCCCTTCCTTTAGTTCCCCGTCATCTTCTTCGCTGCTGCTGCTGCTGCTGCTGCTGCTGCTGCTGCTGCTGCTGCTGCTGCTGCTGCTGCTGCTGAGGCGCAGCAGGCCCCTGCTGCTGAGGCAGCAGCAAGCTGCTGCTTGGTCTGCTGCTTCTCTGTGCCCCAGCAGCAAATAGACACTCTTCTCGAAGGCAGTGGTCCGACCACTGGACCCCCTGTTGTCCGTCTTTATCACCAGCAAACCTGCGCCCAAACCCTAAACCCTAAACCCTAAACCCTAAACCCTAAACCCTAAACCCTAAACCCACACCCGAAACCCTAAACTATAAACCCTAGGGCCTAGAAGGACGAGAGAAGGCGTCAATACGGGGGCAACGATATGTCTCAACGACGACAAACCCTAAACCCTAAACCCTAAACCCTACACACAATGTATGTGTTGACCCTCTTCGACACCAAACCCCAAACCCTAAGAGCCAAACCCCAAACCTCCCGGATTTGAGGCTTAGGGTTTAGGGTTTGAGGGGGTAAAGATGCCTCTAGGGTTTAGGGTTTAGACCGCTAGGGTTTAGGGTTCGGAAGACGAGGGGCTTAGCAGCAGGGCGCAGCCTCTCTACGGCCTGTTGCCTCGGGTTTAAGCCGACGGCCTAGAACCGAGGGTTTAGGGTTTAGGGTTTAGGGTTTAGGGTTTACCCAGTTTGGCTAAGGCCTGGGCCTTCGGGTCCATATGGAGTTCCCAGCTGTCAGTGACGAATTGCACAGAGGGGCCCCCGTAGCACAGGACTACCCCTCTGTAGGGGGCTGAAAAATAGAAATAAAAAATAAAAAATAAATAAATAAATAATTAATTAATTTATTAATCAATTCCTTTAGAATATACAGAGAGGATTGCATTTAAACGAGCAGAAAGCGCATAGTGTAAGGGTTTAAAAAGGGTTTATACGATGCCCCCAGGCCGGCCCCCCCAGGCCCGAGGGCTTAGGGTTTAGGGTTTAGGGTTTAGGGTTTACGGGGCCCGTGAATCTGGGGGTCAGGGCTGTAGTAAGCGCCGATGAGGGTTTGCTGCTGCTGCTGCAGCGTGAAGATGCAGGGCTGCTGCAGCTGAGAGAAAACCCCAGCGAAAAAGGACTGCTGGTGCTGGCTTTCAAACACCGCCTGCGACAAACCCTAAACCCTAAACCCTAAACCCTAAACCCCAAACCCTAAACCGCAAACCCTAAACCCTAAACCCTAAAACCCAAGCCCTAAACCGTGAACCTGAAACCCTAAACCCTGAACCCTAGACCCTAAACCCTAAACCCTGAACCCTAAATCCTAAACCCTAAACCCTGAACCATGTACTCTGAGCCCGAAACCCTAAACCCTAAACCCTAAACCCTAGACAATATATCCTACACCCTAAACCATCGGCGGCAAACCCTTAACCTTCGCTTTGCTCCTGGCCAAAGATGAATAAGGGTTTATCATGGATTAGGGTTTATAGTGGATTAGGCCCTATAATAAGAAAATTAGGGTTTTAATAATTTGAGCCTATACTGAATGAACTAGGGTTTACACCCCATTTATTAGGGTTTATAACGTTATATAGGGTTTATAACCAGTCAGGGAGGGTTTGTAAGAAATTCATTAGGGTTTATAAGAAATTAATTAGGGTTTAGGGTTTAAGATAAAGAATTAATTAGGATCAGTAAAGAGCTAATTAGGTTTTACAGAGAATTAATTAGGCTTTATAGAGGACTAATTAGGTTTTGCAAAGGGCTAATTAGGGTTTATAATGAATTCATTTCAGATCTAGGGTTTAGGGTTTAGGGTTTAGGGTTTATGGAGGGTTTACCTCGCCACAGCCTGCTGCATCAGCGTGGTAATAGAAGGCCTTTCTCAGGCCCGCTCGAACAACCTCCGAAATCTGCTGTTGCTGCTGCTGCTGCTGCTGCTGCTGCTGTTGCTGCTGCTGCTGCTGCAGTTTCTGCAGGGTATAGTCTGCTGCAGCCTCAAGCGTGTATTTGCCACCTTCTGCTGCTGCAGTAGCAGCAGCAGCAGCGTCAGCAGCAGCATCAGCATCAGCAGCTGCTGCTGCTGAGGTGTACAGACACTCCCCGCGCGCAGCAGCAGCAAACAGTTCCCGTATATTCGGCA
>HG710226.1:0-11161 GCA_000499725.1 Eimeria brunetti
AAGGTGCACCGGCATCCATAACAGAGTACGCTAGCTAGTGTAGCCAAGACAGATAAACGAGCTGGCTTGCTGACGTCCTGTACCGTTTGTACTAGGCAGTTGTTGTACAGCAATCTCTGGGGGCTTCGCACAGAACGCGTTGGCAAGGCTGTTTGCACTGACTTGGCATGTGCAATTCTCACCGTTCGCAACAAGCGTTGCCGTCACACATACCGAATTGTGCAAAGCCACCGGCTCGCCGCTGCATTCGCCGTCCGCGTGCTGTGCTGCACGTATATACCCTCATCACCTTTCTGAAACTTTTGTGATATCGGATCCTGTCCTGCAAACGTAAATATCGTGCCCAAACATTCGGCTCCAGTACACAACAGCCGCAAGCGAAATTAAGCAAATATAGCTTCTCGCTGCAACCCCTCAAATCTCCTTGCTCCCCCCCCCACGACGCTGCCTACCGCTGAGCAGCGCAAAATGCAAAAGCGCGGATGACCATCCACAGGAGATGAGCCTGCCTGCAGGTGCATACTTCCTGCTCAAAATACGCCGCGATCGTGGGACTTGGGGGGGGCTATGCTGTAGCACAGCTCACACGAGGTGCATGACTAAACGATGCCTACAGATGCAGGCGCTCTACCTCTCCGCCAAGGATTGCAGACACTTCCATCGGCGGGCAGAGCTAGTGTTGACCAGAGCAGGTGAAGCATGTCCAAGCGTATTCGCCAACTGCAAAGCGGTGCAGGTGGTTACAGGGGCGGTCCTCATCAAATCACGGCCTACCATCTTAGAGTGCCTTCCGTATTTTGGCGCTAGACGCCAAGTGCGGACCATAATCATGAACGCATTCCTACGCTGCACCAACTAACGGCATGCACCAGCCGGACCGATTCCGGCGAAACAGAAGCTCCCACCTCCGCTAACGAACTCCCCCATATGTTGTGACAGTTTATAACTTCACTATGAGTCCCGCCCCCCCACAACAGCTGCTGTCAGATATAACTAGATTGAGAGTCACTACTACCAAACCTCAGGCGCACACCGTCGCATAGTCGTTTGCCACTCCTGTTTTTCCATCTCCTGTTGCGCGGCACTTCAACGTTCGCACGATTTTGCCGATATCGTTTGTAATTCAGACTCCGCATTGTACAGGCGTGCCGGGCATACATATAGCTTCCCCGCGGCAATACACACAAACAAAGGGTTCACAGGAGGCCCATGTCCCCAGAGTGCGCCGTCGACGTTCTGGATGCAGCAGCGTACAGGTTCATGTGTATAGTCAGACAAGCTAAAAAAAGGTACCCGCGAAGTTGACAAACGTTACATCTCCTTGACTTACATAGGGATTGCAACGATGCGTTCTACGTGCGAGCTGATAGACTCTGCCACGCTTCTGAAGATTGACCATCCCCATACTTCCTAAACAAACAGCGCCCAATCGGTACACCAGCTAATGTGTGCCCGTTGACAAACGCACACGCAAACTGCATACCCTCGCGATACTCCCACAGGCAGCTCTCCTTGCTCTCCGTCGAGTACATATCCACCGCGGTACGATGCAGATGGCTGCATTGGCGGTCCTTACCGCATGCATTCTCCTTGGGTTCCTTTCGCCACACCAAACACAAATGAAAGCCTTGCACACGTTGTGAAAATGTCATTGCTGTTGGCGCCAAGGGCCCGCTTTTTATGTCACTTTGCCTTCTAAGTGGGGCTGTGACAACCCTCTGTAGGGAGACGCCACGCTCGACAAACAATTAGTAGTACGCTTATACACTGCACCCATATTCTCAAAACAGAGGAGCAAAACGGATGGCGCTGAATACCAACCTCCGACCTAGAACTACGGCTCCCTCGTTTTCTGTTGTTTTACGGGTTCCGGTGTGGTGTGTGTAGGCGCCATGCTCATTAACCCCTACCCCTGTTAGTCGGGGTATCGCCCCCAGCACGGCCGTCGCTACTTGCGTAATATGCATAGCACCCGTCGCCTTGCATAGTGGATCTGATGTCCAGTGCCCCTGAACAGCTGAAACAGGTCAAACCATAGCCCCTGCCTTCGCCCATCATGAACCACCCTGCACAAACTTTCCCTCACGACTTGACTGAAAACCGTCCGCAGTGCCACATTCTGCCCCACAAACCCATCTGTCGCAGTGAAGCACTGCGGTTATCAAACGAACTACAGGCGAGCACGCATGTTGCCAAAACGGAGCTGCGTTTCCCCCCGTAACTCTACAAATGCACACTCCTGCGCGCATACGCCCAAACCTGACAACCGGCAGCATCAAACATAACAGTGCCCATGACCACTCTCACAATATAAGCTGCCTGCAAAATGCATACTTGCTGCGTAACATCACTTGCACGCGTAACTCTACATAGGATGATTCGCTGTACCGCTACAGGGGTGTCTGCAAACCCCACGCTGGTAACACATGCACATCCTTTAGCTCTGCCTCCAATGCTGCGGGTGCACGTCTTACTGGACGACGTCAAGTTCAACAAGGGCGCGTAGAGTAAAATCACCGAAGCTCAGCAACAACTGCAACGCGATGCAGTTGCCACCATAGGGCGCCATTCTAAAACCGGCTGTCCTTGCCAGACCATGCACAGTCAAAAGTGGTAAGCAGGCAAGAGATATACAACGCACCTTACGCAAGCTGGGCTGAGTCAGCTGAGTCGTGTAGGTCAGAATCTATACGGCACCATGCACGGGCTTCTCACAATGGATGTTGGCCGCGCGGCTGGCAGCTCGTCATGCGTCAATGTCCCCATTCGGCTCAGTAGGTGCAGACACAAAACAGAACCACGGGGTCGCTGCTGCATTATCCTGCCGCGTGCTGTGCTGCAAGTATATACCCTCGTCACTTCTCTGATACTGTCTAAAATGTGCGCACGTAAATATCGTGTCAAATCATTCAGCCACAGTACACAACAGCCGCAACCGAAGTAAAGCAAATACAGCTTTTCACTCCAACGCCTCAAGCTTACTTGCACCCCCCACGCACACATACAAGCGTACCTACCACTGGACAGCCTAAAATGCAAACGAACGGATGACCGCTCAAAGTAGATGAGCTTGCTTTCAAATGCATACGTCCTGCGCAAAACACGCAGACATCGTGGGACTGGCGGCAGCTAAGCTGTAGGACAGCACACGCAAGCTGCATGACCCAACGATGCCCACAGATGCAGGGGCCCTACCTCTGCGCCAAATATTGCATATACGCCTATCTGCAGACACATTTGGTCTAATGAAGAACAGGCGAAGCACGTCCAAAACGTATTCG
This sequence comes from Eimeria brunetti, assembly GCA_000499725.1. NCBI lineage: Eukaryota > Apicomplexa > Conoidasida > Eucoccidiorida > Eimeriidae > Eimeria > Eimeria brunetti. The sequence goes on from HG710226.1 coordinate 3,282, forward strand.
CTTGCAACTGCAAAGCGACGTAGGTGGCTAGACGGGCCACCCATGTCAAATCACCACCGATGTAGAGACTAAGGAAAGGGGCGCTCGCAACAGGATGCCGCATGCGTGCACGCCGATAGGTGGCTCACCCTTGGCCACTGCCTACTACGTTAGAATGCCTTCTACATTTTGGCGCTAGATCCCAAGTGGGAACCATAATCATCAACGCACTCCTACGCTGCACCAACTAACCGCATGCACCAACCGGAGTAATTTCGGCAGCCCCGAACCTCCCGCCACCACCACATAATTGCGCTTCGTGTTGCGGCACTTGCTAACCGCACTACGAGTCTCGTTTGCCGCACGGCAGGTGTCACTAGATATAACCAGGTTGGCAGTCACTAGTACCAAACCTTTGGCGAAAAGCGTCACGTAGTGGTTTGTCCACCCCTGGTTTGTCGCCCCATGTTGCGCGGCACTTCTACTCTCCCAAGATTTCGCTGGCGTCATTTGTAATTCAGACCCAGTATCATAAAGGTATATCGGGCATGCAAACAGCTCCCTCGACAAATTGCAGACAAGTGAAGAGCTAACAGCGAGCCAAGCGAGCTAGCCGTTGTCTCCGCACTGCACCACCAAGTCTCTGGCTGCATGCTCTTGCACGTCTATAATGACAACTTGGGAAAAAGGTACCCACGCAATAGCCACACGTTACATTCTCTTCGGACGCTTTAGACGGGAAGGCTGCTACATGTTCTAAGTGCTAACCGCTAAATGTTCCCACAACTCTGAACGTTGACTATGCGCGTACTGCCTGGAAAAGCACCACCCAATCATTACCCCACAGAAAGCCTTCCCCCAACGTGCCCGTCGACAAGTGCAGACGCGAACTGCATACCCTCACGATACTCCCATAGGCAGCTCTCATGGCTCTCCTTCGAGTACTGCGTAAATCCAGATTGGAAGGTAGAGATGGCTTCAACCAGGGCACGTAAACCTAGCCCGATCTAAATATCACCCTCACGGAGCGATGGCTGCATGCCCGGCCAGTGCCGAATGCATTTTCCTCTGGTTATTTTCGCCACATATAGCAGAAATGGAAACGCTCTGCAATTTGTGAAAACCGCATTGCTGTTGCCTCCGAGGGGGTGCTTTTTATTTCGCTTTCGCTTCTAAATAGGGCTATGCCAACACTTTGAAGTGAGATGCCAGGCTCGGGTTACAATCGGTGGTACACCGACACGCTGCACATGTTCTAGAGCAAAACAGCCAGACTCATCGCGCCAAACAAGAATCCCTGGCTTGGACTACAGTTCTGCGCTTTCTCGTGTGCTACCGGTTCCGCTGTCTTGTGTGCAGGCGCCATGCTCATTGACACAACCCGCGTTAATCGCGCTGCCACCCGCCACACTGCCGTCGCTACTCGCGTAATCCACAGTGCATCTGCTGCCATCCATAGTGGATCCGATGTCCACCGCTAGTTAAACGTTGGTACAGGTCAAACCATAGTCCTTGCCTTCGCCCATCATGAAGTACCCTGCACATACTTTCCCTCACCATTTAAACTGAAAAGAATTCCTAGCGCCGCATTTCGCCGCGCAAAGCCCACACGCCTCGCTGGGGCACTGTGTCCAGCAGAAAAGCTGCACGCGAGCGACCGTGTTGCCAAAACGGCTCTGCGTCTCCCCCCGTAACTCTAAGAATTCATACTGTTACATGCATACACGCATACCTGCCAACTGGCAGCCTCAAAAATAGCAGTTCCAATGCGCGCTCTCTAAATATAGGCCTAAACCCTAAACCCTAAACCCTAAACCCTAAACCCTAAACCCTAAAAATTTTATTCAATATATATATATATATATATATACTTCCTGCGAGGCATAACGGGAGGGTATACCTCTACGGAGTACATATCGCTACACCGCTACAGGGGCATGACCAAACCCCACGCTGGTAACACATGCACATCCCCTAGCTCTCCCCCCAATGCTACGGTTGCACTAATTACTTGATGGCGCCAATTTCAACACGAGTGCGTGAGCTAAACTCATCCTCAGCAACAACTGCAACATGATGCCTCTGGCAGTATGGGATGCCCTTGTTGAGCCGGGTTTTCGCAACAGACCAATGGAGGCAGGAAATAAACCATGTCCCCTACTTAAATTGGGGTGCACCACACGTGCCGAAGAGGTTGGTAGAATTATACTACCAACCACTAGTAGCGAGATGAATGAATAGACGGATTTATGCATCCCGTGTCGTTCGTGCTCTGCACGGTGGCCTGCCATTCTGTTTCTTTCCCTCCACAGAGCAGCTGCCGTCATGGACTAGCAAGCTTATTGCTAACCACTTTTAACACTCGATACGAGCTGACCCACACGTGCCTCTCCCTCCTACCGGCTATCATCCACCGCATGTACTACCTCACCGGCCACTGGCTACGTTTGCATTTCAGCCTCAGTCTTGCAAATGCACATCGAGTACTTTGGATACACCTCAGTTAAGTCAGAACCAACGAACCCCACGGTCAACGCAGGGTGGTCGTCTTCGTTTCCTCACATGGACACTAAATAACTATACACGCAAGCTCATAGGCACCAATGTTTGCCCCCATGGAAGGCAGAACCAGTAACCCTACCCATATTCATCTTCAAAGCAAAAACTTCCTTTGCGTGCCTCATATATGCTACGAACTTCTTTCGCTGCTAGAACTCTGGCTTCTTGAACATGCTCGCACATAATTGTGTGCTTACGCTCTTTCCAAACAACCCCGCGACCAAACAGACACAACACCCTTCGCCGCCCCGCCCCCTTAGGCAAACGCATAAAAACAACATTGCCGCAAGAATATCACAGAATCTCACATACGCAGCTACCCTATCTCTCCGCCGAAAACAGGTACCACCTCCGTCGGCGAACAGGGATGCATTTGCCGAGGGCAGCTGAGCTCGTCACAAGCTTAATACCACTTCCACAAATGCGTACATTGCTGCATGGGGCATTCGTATCGAAGCACTACAGGATTCCAAAGTTTACAAGGCGTTCTGGTGACTCGGCGAGCACGTAGCTCCACCGCCGGCGCCTTATGCGCTTGTGCCTACTATATTGCAGTGCTATCAACACTTTACCGTATAATGTCTACAGCAACAGGAAAGCCATGGCGCATGCACATGTAACGAATACTTCTCACGCAAGACAGATTGACTAGCCTTGCCAATGCAGGAGCACGCACCTACATTACCGGTTACTATGTGGTGCTTGGTATTTAAAAGTTGCGCGGTTAGATACGTCTTCGACGTATTTCCGTGCACACGCCACGCAATTTCATCACCTCGTGGTAGTCCTGTTGTCGACTGCTGCTCTCCCTTCACTAGTCCCCTTTCCACTGTCACACAACGCAGCAGGGTTTGCCCCATAGAACACTAAACCGCTTACACAGAGTATGGCGTAGCCGCGCCTTCCTTTCGTCACGTACTCATATTTCAGATTACGTGTCGCAGACACTAATGGCGTATCGGGCCAACTGGCCCCACTAGCAGCGAAGGAAAACCACAATCAGAGTAGAAAATGTGCATGCGCCTTCGTGAAGCGCAACGCCACAAATCTGCGTCTCCGTGACTACGCATCTATCCCCGTTCCCATACTGTCTGAAACGTAATACTACCCATGATCGCTCCCAACGGGTGGATATGCTGCGGCGCTGCTGACGCGCTACAAACTGTTGTGAGGTGCCACGTACGCTGCGGTGTTGTGCTACCCGCACCCATATACGTGCATACTCTCTGGGCAAAACAGCGGTCCACCGTGACGCCAGCAAAGGCGTACACCTCGCCCCCAGCCAGTAGTACACAAACCGCATAACCCAACAATTTCCCCAGATGTAGGTTCCCTATATGTCAGCCAAACGCTGAGCGCGGGCATGTCCGCAAAGGGATACACCTCCAGCCGGGGCGCGTGAACGAAGACTACGCTGAATATCAACTGGAGGATTCTGCTGATGGCGCGGGTTCCTGCTTGACAAATGGCGTCTTTCTTAAGGCCAACCCTACCTTCAAATGTCTGGCACGTTTAAAAAATAACGCGGGTGAACCAAGGCTTGGTGTATCACGTCAGCTCCATAATGCTAACATAGCCGTGCTAAGAATAACACGTTGGGAGGTGGCTGGCCCGAAAACAGCTCTTACGCATCAACAAGCTGCAGCTAAACCAAACGCAAAACACACTAACTATTTTCGCCAAACCGAAAGCGCACATATTCTGCAGGACTGCCGTGTTCTTTACTTCACCTGATAGCTACACACTGGTCCGCGCGCCACGCGTTGCACCTCCTACTGCTCTAAACACTACTCCGTACTTGAAACAAATCACAAGGCAGTCGTTGTGTACTATTACAGCGTGCTACGCGTCTCGTATGCTGCTTCACCCGCACGCAAACCTCGTTTGCAATCTCGATCCCTGACTCGTATACGCATATCGCATGCGGAAATACCGCGAAGCAGTAGGAACAGGAGATGCACGCTGTTTACACAAGCGCCGCAAACGTGTAACGCGATATATTTTCACCCACCCACATACACGCCCATGCATGCTCGCATACAATCTGAAACGTAGCGAAACCCACAGACTATGAATTAACTGCGATAAAATTTTCCTTGTCGTTTCAGACTTGCTACAAGCTGCTAGAACTTCTCACGCTTTGCTTCTCCGCAGCGTAACGGCTAATTATGCGCACGCATTCTGGCCAGAAGACATATTTAGCTCCTGCAGAACTGTGGGCTGTGCCACGCCTGCCTTGTATTTTAGTGGAAAGGTAGTACACTACCCTGTCACGAGATAGTCAGCTGGAGCGAATATGGACCTTTTATTCCTACGGTGCGCCGGCTTCGATCACAGTAGCTATTCAATTGTGCCAACACAGACGAACACGCCCTTCAGTTCAATTTGCTGCACCGCTAGTGTTGGCCGGAAACTTCACAACAGCTTAAGGGGGCTTTGCACAACACATGTTGGCCGTGCTATTGGCGCCGCCTTCTTATCCACTTCTCCCGTCTTTCGCAACAGACGCTGCCGTTAAGCATAACCGAATTGAGCAAGACCGCGGAGTCGCCGCTGCATATTCCTGCTGCGTGCTGTGCTGCACATATATCTCCTCGTCATTTCACTGAAACTGCCTGTGATGTTGGAGCCTGTCCCTCAAACATAAATATAGTGTCGATATCCTCAGTCTCAGTACATAACAGCCGCAATTAAAGTGAAACGAGTTTCTAGCTTCTCGCTGCAACCCCTCACGTCTCCACTCGCCCACCCACCTACCCACATAACCGTGCCTACCGCTGCACAGCCTAAAATCCGAACGTATGCATGGCCGTTTGAAGCAGATGCACCTGCTTGCACGTGCACACTTCCTGCGCAAAACAGACAGAGATCGTGGGACTAGGGATGGCTGTGATGTAGGACAGCACACGGACGGTGCATGCCCCAACGATACCCACAGGTGCAGGCGTCCCTATCTCTCCGCCNCCTATCTCTCCGCCAAAGACTGCATATACGTATATCGGCAGACACAGCCACTGCTAACCAGAGCACGCGAAAAAAGCCCAAGCGTTTTCGCTAGCTGCAAAACGTTCCGGCTCGCTCCACAAGCAGTTTTTGTCATGTCAAGTCAAGGCCTGCTATGTTAAAGTTCCTTCAGCATTTTGCCGCTAGATGCCAAGTGCAAACCATAATACCACTCCTAGCCTACACGAACTGACAGCGGGCACCAACCGGACCAATTGTAGCAAAACAGAATCTCCCACACCTGCGCTACCGAATTCCGCTATTTATTGTGGCAGTTGCTTACCTCACTAAGCGTCCCGTCACCCCCCAACTGCTGCCGTCACAAATAACCAGGTTGAGAACCACTACTAACGACCCCTGTTGCGCGGCACGTTTACTCTCGCAGGGTTTCTCCGACGTCGTTTATCATCCAGGTCGTGTACTGTAAAGGCATATCAGGTATGCGAACAGCTCCCCCGCCACAATACAGAAAAAAGAAAGGCTAACAGCAAGCCAATCCTACTGAGGGTTGTCTTCATCATGCATTGCCAGTGTTCTGGATGCAGCAGGATACCGTTTCATGTCTAAAATCAGACGCCGTTGAAACAGAGGTACCCGTAAAGCCGCCAAACGTCACATTTTCTTCAGATAGTTAGGGACTGTGGCGATACAGTCTATATGCTAGCTGCTGNGCATACTGTCTGGAAAAACAGCTCCCAATCCTTACCCCACGAAAAGTTTCTCCCCAGTGTGGCCGTTGGCAAGCGCACATGCAAACTGCATACCCTCACAATACTCGCACAGGCAGCTCTCCTAGCTCTCCGTCGACTACTGCATATATTCGAAACGGAACGTTAAGGTGGTTTTAACAACGGCAAGCAAACGTAGCTCAGTATCAATACCAACTGGGNCACAGTGCAGATGCGGGCATGAACGATCCTTGCCGAGTGCGCGCTCCCCGGGTCCTTGCCGCGACGAATAACAAAAATGAAAACCTACTACAAGGTGTAAAAACGTTATTGCTGTTGGCGCTTAAGGCATGCTTTTTATTTCACTTTCCCTTCTAAATGGGGCTATGCCAACACTTTGAATTGAGATGCCGAGCTTCGCAGAAAATTAGTGATACACTTCTACGTTGCGCATATTCCCAATACAAAGCAGCCAGACTGATCGCACCAAACACGAACCCCCTGCATCGACTACGGGTTCTCGTTCTTTCTTGTGCTATGGATTTTTTCATCGTTTGTGCAGGCGCCACACGGATTACCACAGCCCGCGTTTGTCGCGTTTGTCGCGCTATCACCCACCACACGCCCTTTGCCTCTTGCTTAATACGCAGAGGACCTGCCGCCATGCATAGTGGACCTGATGTCCAGTGCTACTGAAACGTTGACGCAGGTCAAACCACAGTCTTTGCCTTTGCCCATCATGAACTTCCCCGCCAGTATTCTCCCTCACCAGATGACTGGAAAGAATTCGTACCGCCACAGTCTGCCTCGCAAGCCTACATACCGCACTGGAGCACTCGGCCTAGCGTTAACGTCAATACAAACATGCATGTTGCAAAAACGGCTCTGCATCGGTTCGTCTAACTCCACGAATTCACAATGCTGCACGCATACACGCACACCTCCCAACCGGCAGCCTCAAACGTAACAATGACCATCACCGCTCTCGAAGAGCGGTGATGGTCATTGTTAAGCTTCCTGCGAAATGCGTACTTCCTGCGTAGCATAACCCGCGGGCTTACTTGCACTCAAAACGAATCGCTACACCGCTACAGTAGCATGAGCAAACCCCGCGCTGGTAACACACGCACATCCCATAGCTCTCCCCCAAGTAGTGCAGTTGCACTTATTATTGGATGGCGCCCCTTTCAAGAAGGGCGCGAGGAATCAAACCACCGACACACAGCAACAACTGCAACATCGTTCCGCTGGCAGCATGAGGCGCCTTTCTAGAACCGTTTTTCCTTGGCACACCAACCGCAGTCAATGGTGCTAAGGAGGCAGCAGATATACGANCTTTCTAGAACCGTTTTTCCTTGGCACACCAACCGCAGTCAATGGTGCTAAGGAGGCAGCAGATATACGACGCCCCTTGCCCAAGCTCCACCCAGCCACACTAGCCCAACAGGTCGTCAGAAGTGTGCTACAAACACCGTGGGGCAAGAAGAATAAATCAACAGATTTACGCAGCTTGAGTCGCTCGTGCCCTTTACCGTGGCCTGCCTTCCTGTTCCTTCCCCTCCGCAGAACAGCTTCCCTCCATGCATTGCCGAGAATATTGTCAGCCATATTGAACACTTGATACGAGTTGACAAGTACCCGCTGCTCCCCCATACCGCGTACCACCCTGCA
>HG710227.1:1875-15096 GCA_000499725.1 Eimeria brunetti
CAACTTTTTCCATGTGTGCACTATATCTTGTTCATCTCGAAATTCTCCGCGTATGGTTGGGATTCCAGTAGGAAGCAAGGTTCGCAGAGGACCACCCATGCAACCATCAGCTTCGCTTTGCAGTTGCTACTAGGCTGCGGCTTGGTTCGCTTCCCCAGGTTGAAATCATTTCCGTATGCCTGCAGAAGTATATGCAGGTTTTGGTGGAGGGCTACTGGACCTACGTGAGTGCGCATCTTGNAGTATGTATTTGGTAGTCAACTGATATGGTCGGCGCGGTGGGGGCTCCTGTTATGCTGCATATCTGCTGGTAGGCATGAGTGTGTATCTGCATGGGTGTTGATGTGTGAAAACGCTGCACCGTTTTCCACTTGCCGTCGTACGTGAGTTGAGTTTGCGCACACTGAATGAAGCTTGGCTTCTCTGCGGATAGGCGCATACTCAGTACTTAGCTAAGAGCTGGGGGACTAGAAGGCGCGATCATCGCAAGGCTATAGAATCCGTGTGCACGCGGGTATCGTGGCCATGTAGGGAATCTTAATTTCGGGGGTCCACTGCGTGTTCGATTGCTCAGGAAGTAACCCTTAACCCTAAACCCTAAACCCCAAAACCCAAACTCATATCAAGGGGGGCCAAGAGGGGCCGTTGGGAATAATCTTACGTTTTAGGCGGTCTGCTAGCAGGCATCGATGTGTATATGCGTACATGTAGGTTAAATGGCATGCACCACGAGGAATGGTGGGGACTCGTTCTGCTTTGTCGGTGCTCTGCCCTTGTATTTGGTACTGCAGGTTCGTTCAGCGCCGCGACAGGCGGCAGTAAATTGGTGGTGCAGGACATCCGCAGGCCCTGATGAGCCACAACAGCGACGGCATGGCAATCGTTTTTTCTGCTGCGACAACGCGCGTTTCGCCCAGCCGGTACGCATATGTTTTTAGTGGCATTTGGAAGACTGCTCGAGGTATCGACCAGCATCTAGGCCAGCAAGTGTGAGTCATGCCGAATGTTTGCGTTGTTTTGCGTGCATCTTATTGTGGGAGAAACGTTACGGCACGCAGAGCTGTGCTTGCCGGGGCATACTTGTCTGTTGAAGGATACATCTCAGACCAGTGAAGGAGCATTTGCCTATGACAACGCACGTCATTTATACAGTTAAGTGGTTCGATTGGGCTGGATGGCGCCGTATTGTGACAAAGTTGAGATTCCCTAGACGTCGGCGAGTGCTGGGCTGGGTGAGGATGGCGATGCATTGCGGAGGACTGCTGGACGTCGACATGTGTGAGCACATGCAAAATGTGCAACATCAAAAACCGGCCGGTGGATGGTTTGGTGATAGCGGGCAAACCGTTTGATTCTAAATTAGCTGTACTTGGCGTGTGAACATTCGATGGGGCTTTCGCCGCCAGTGTTTTTTCGCTCTTACGGATAAACGCCTGAGTAGCACTGTAAATGGTACAGTGTCCTTCTTCTGCACCTGCACCGGTCTCACCATGCGTTGCGGGCCTTCTACACCTCAGCTTTTCAGCAAACAACCGTTCATAATCGATACCTAGCGTAACCAGCTGCCTAGGTAGGTCGTTGGCGATAAACGTGGGGGAATCGTGCATCGTGTGCAATGCCCAGAGAAAAATTTGTTGACGTGCATGTTCCGGGTCCCCCAGGCGAATGTCATTCATCTGTGCTAATGTGCAGATGCAGCGTGCCAATAAAGCCTGTTGCAAAAGCGCGTTGTGCTTTGCAGACAGTATGCACGTGTTTTGTACTATATGTTGCAGAGGTGCTTAAACGACTACATGAAGGATAGAGAGCAGAGACTGCGTCACGCGATAAGGGTATGCGCGTGGTTCGAGCCGTTGCTACACGTGCATAATGCCGTGCCTGCGGTGAGAGGAGAGGTGAAGCTTTGAGCTCAGACACAGACGCCTTTGTAGAAGAAAGCGTGCGTAGTCAGGAGAGGTGTCAAATGGCTTCGCCTCGACAGCGCGTTTCTGCGATGCTCTCAAGCCGGGACGGTGCGGCGCTTCTGTAAACGCGGGGCATGTTCTACCTTCACAAACTGCTACAGAAACTGGATTCTGCAGAACGCGGCTCACTGTACAAATGAAAGGCGATTTTTTCAGGCCGGGACTGACGCTGTGCTAGACGCGGCGGGTGTTGTGGTCTGAACGACTGCTTTCTGGCACAGCGAGCAGCATCTGCTTGCCGCATAGGGCGACCGAAGCTTCTTATCCGTTGTCCCTTATAAGCAGTTCATAACAATAAGCTCTGACTGTCATGGCACCTTTGCAAACATGGCTGTTTCAGTGCTGTGCTCGCGCCAAAAGTTTTCTGTGCGTTGAAGTTTCTTTAGCCTTGAGTGAAGTGACAGAGCAACTCGTTTCCCGTAGGGGCATCGTGTTTACAGTAGGGGTTCTCATAATAAATTTCGCCATTATTCGCCCTCGTGACCGTGCCTCTGCGTTTTACGAGGTTTGGCCTTTTTCGTGCAGCATTACTGTTACACCTTCACGCAGGAGGACACTCCTACCAAGGAGGTGATATGGCAAATGTACACGCGTAACGCAGCCGGTGAGCTGGAGAAGCTCAACAGATAGGCTGCCACATGCACATCCCTACAACATTGCATACTTTACGGAATAATGTTGAAACATGTTTTTCCGTTCAGTGCGCAAGGTTTGTAGGGATCTCCTTGTAGCCTTAGTTGGAGGCTAAGCAACACGATCGCACCGGTTCTCCTGTGCAACAACCATAGGGGATATAGCCCAAGCGAAAATCGTCACAACGCCTGACGTTTCAGCAGGTGCTGGCTTTGGCGTGTACACCTAGGGCTTCGGAGAGTTTGTGTGGCCTCATGTCGTACCATTATACTCATCCTGTGCCTGTGGACCCGAATGCCTGCTTCGACTGCCTAGTGCCATGAGGCCGCGATTTACGAATAGTAAACTCCCGACAACTTGTGCATGCGGATAGGCGCTCTCCGCCTACACCGTACAAGTTATAGCACACTGACGATGTTGCTTTGATTCATCGGTACTTTCCAAACAGTAAATCGGTTGATGCGAGTGCGCGGTGTCTAGCTTTTGCAAGCTCCATAGTACACCAACATGCATGGGTTCATTGTGGCTTGTTCTTAGGAAAGTTAAAGTTATATCCAGCGGGAGGACGATGGAGTGACGTAGGTTGGGTGCAGCTTGGGCGCAGGTTTCGCGTTTGCTCCCTACCCCAAGACCCTTATATACTAGGCGGCGCCCGGATGAAAAAAAAATCCGTCTCCTGCTTTACTCATATACTGCCGGTTGTGCGTTAAGCCTACAAGTCGTTGGACACACTCAGAATCACACTAACGATTTTCGGAAGCTGGGTGCAACGTTTTAACGACTGAACATTCGTACGGAATAAAAAAGAATGAAGGGCTGCCGTCAGGCAACCCACTTAACAATGGTTAAGCTGATAACCGTGAGCTCAACACTTCCAGACGCCAAATGCGCATGCACTGGGCTCGGACACCAAAACAATAGCATGCCCTCGGTTTACATGCAGTGATTGCAATGATGCTCTGGAGGGACTATCCTCTGCGTGCTAGACGTGTTGGTTTGCGGCGTGAACATGTTTTCTACCAAAGGGGTGGCAGGCTTAGTGGGGTGTCAGTTACATGGAACGTTAGTGTGTAATACCAACCCCGTGAGGAAATCCATCCGCTTGTCGCTGGATTAAGGGAGTACGCTTGACAGCAGGACCCAATCCAGGAGACACACAATGGGGTATGAACAACAACACTGGATCCCAGGATACCTTAGGCGCTTACGTCCTGAAGACGTCGGCTAGTATGGCCTGTGTAGCAAAAGAACACGACATAAAGCTTGTCACATTTCAACCAAGGGCTTCTTTCCTCATTTGGCTTCGAATGGCACTGCCTGAAGGAGATTTGTCGGATCAGCAGTGTTTGAGTGCCTCAGTTTAATCTGCGATGATCAGTGAATCCAGGCAACGCTCATCCGCGTTGTTTCTGGTTTTCATCGGTGCGTTAGAAATACGTTAAGCGTGAGTAGGTGTGCAGCGGTGCGGCAGCTCACGTGCAGTGCATGGTCTTGCCTAACGCTGCACCCATCTCCTCCGCAAGTCAGAAATCACCCCTGATAGGCTGGAAGCAGTTAATTCGCGTGGGGCATTTACAACGGTCTCCCGTTGCTGTCTTAGCCTATATAAGTCGTGTTTGTTCGGGAAAGCCACATGAATATCGTAAGGCCAGAAGTGCTGAGCCACGTACTAACTACTCGAAGCACCATCTCGGTCTTTGATACGTTGTCACCGTGATCATATACCCTAATACGCTCGATCTGAGTTCCGAGAATTCTGAAATAAACTGTTGCCCCTTCGGTGCAACAAGCGTGAATGCTGTACGCCCTATGCGGTTGATTGACTGGAAACTAGCCAACCTGCAAGAATACTGGCTGGATGGCCGTGCCGCTTGAGCGCACCGGCCGACAATGCCAATTCCGCTGGTCGAATATGCTTATATGAGGCCCATAAAACCCCAGCGCACCGCGAGTGACTTCGTGTGTCCGTGTAGGACTCGCCGTTTGAGATGAGAGGCGACCTACACTCACAAGCCTCGATTGGATCGGCGGTAGTTAGTCTCCGCGTTCGCTACTCATTAAAACGGCGGTTTGGACGATAATCCAAAGCGGTGTAGACTCACATGACTCAGTGCGTGCGTTCAAGCATTCTTGACCAGTCTTCGGCTCTTCAGTGAGATTTGATTGGTACAAGCGAATGATAAAGTTCCTTGACTTTGTCTCGCGGCTCCATATTATGGGTGGGCGGATGTCTCTGCCAGTGGACTCCGCACTGCACTTTGCTGCCATGGGTCCTGACGCACCTTAAGAAACTCGTCAGCGATGGGAAAGGCGAAGTGCATCTCCACGTCAGGACACTCCATGCCAACTATCGTGAACAGTCTGCGGATTCAGGATGTTCTTATGAAGCGCCATAAAGGCACTGGCTTGCAAAGACGACAGAGATAAAGGAAAAGCGGGCTTGCGGGGGCCGCAAACCATATAGCTGTCGTCAGTGAAGGTAGAAACGGCTGTTATAGGAACCGTGAAGGTCCGGAATTTATTTGGAGCATATCTGTAATAAGTTCGTGCGTTCGAAGCATCAAAGCATGAAGGCGTCAATTCCGTGCCTGCGGGCACGTTTTTCACAACGTTGAGCAGAGGCATAGCAAATGGTTGTATGCCAGTCATCTAGGGTTTCATTTCCACACGTTATACGCTCTAGCGGGCTCGCCAATTGAAGCGGGGCCGGTGGGCTTTTATCCTTGTTCCTACCTTTCCGTACGTGCTCTTTAAATCATGATTTCGGCGTCAAGCGCATAAATGAGTGAGCGCACAAGTAAAGCCAAGGGCAACACTGTTAGTGCCGCCGCTTTCTGAAGTGGTGCGAAGGTTCCAGTGGACCCTCGTGACATCTGTAGGGAGTGCGTACCCGGCCTCGGCCGGTTGATTTAGATGCGTTCTCACAGAAGCTGTACGGGGTTCGGCGCATGTCTGCATGCTATGCAGGACATGACAACGCTTTGAAATTATGTGTGGTATGCTAATTTGTATGGGCCGGAAGCAGTACAACGTCTAATGAACACTCGTGTAGCATCTCTCCGCTACACATTTCACTCGCACCAAATGCGCATGATATAGTGTGTGAGCGCTTGTTTGTGGCGTGTTTAGCTATGAAAACCTACGGACAATTATTGTGCTTTTGCGACACCACGGCTAGCGCATCGGTTTGAGCTGAAATATCTGAACTGCAGGGCGCATGGTGAAAATCTGCAGATACATTGTATGCAGACAACACGGGGTCTGCGAAAACCCTGCATGGGGAGCCGCAACTTTGCGATGACAACAGTACTTGCTAGTGTTTTTTCGCCTGTGTGTGGAGGAGTTTGCGAATTTTCCAGGGAGTACGGGGGACAGAAATAAATGCTTTACTTTTGTTTGGGGTGCCAATCGGCTATGCTAGCGGTGCACGACTTGCTCAACTTAAAACCTCCTCTGTATTTTACGAGCACAGAATTATTGGTGCAGATATTCAGCAAGCTATGTGTGCAGGATTAGCATGATTGGCTTGGTGAAGTTATCGGATGATAACCATGAAGTGACAAAATGTGCTAAGCTACAGTTAGTTTGACGGCTTGCCAGTTTCTCCTTCTCCTTCGTGATCCCCTGTGCACTGGACCGGAAGCTAGAAATGATGTAACTGGCAGCCATACATCTTTGTCAAGCATTAGGGTAGACATTCCCGGGAGTCCTTACGCGAGCTCTTAGGGCAAGTGCACAATACTTGGAGCGGCAGAGGCAGCATGGGGAAAAAGGTGGTCTATTAGATGTGCAGGTTGCAACCTTTTTGTAGCATATTTGAATACTTGATCCCCCTGTGTTTGGCATACTGGAGGAAATTCGCGTTGACGTTCAATCATGCATAAGAATTTCCCCCTTCTCATTGCGTGGATCTTCGAATATCTGCTACGGGGACAATGCAGGCGGTTCGTGTTAGGCGCATTTGCATTACCTGCGGGGTCATTCTAGAAGTTTCTGGAAAGTAGCAGTTGTCTTGCGTTGCATGCTTCCCACGGAGGACGGCCGGGACAAACTGAACGGATCAAACAAATACGGTAGCTTTTTTGCCTTTCCGCTGCTCTTGCGGCTTGCTGTAAGTCGATTTATCTCATGCGCCCTAAGCACGAATGTATAGGAACAGCGCCTGATAATGGGGGGAGCACAAAGCTCTGAATGTTATTCGATGTGGGAGTTGCAGATCTACACCTGAATTATGCAGCGTGTAGGTTTAGCGTTTAGGGTTTACGTTTTTCATGGAGAACTACGTTTTCATGGAAACGTCTCAAGGCCCCTAGTTATATACATGAACCCTTTCTGGCGCTGTGCTGCGTTCATATGCCCTCATTTGCCACCGCGTATTAGGAGAGCTTATGGCATGCTATGCCATCTTCGAATATCTGCCCTTGTGAAGGAAAGGGATATTGAACACCCCCTTCCATATACTTGGTGGCCTTTGCCTGCAAACATTTTTTTGAGGGAGGTTTCTACATTCCGTCCTTGCAGACGCAGTGTGAACATCGTGAAATTTCGCTAAGGGCCACGTTTAGATGTGACGCAAAATAAGGTGGCTGTTTAAGTTGGGCCTCCTTGACGCACGCTGCCTGCCGTGTGGCGGTCGGCTTCTCGATGATGTGCAGAGGCGCATGGTGCTGTATCATGTCAATACGTGGCAGTACCT
Source organism: Eimeria brunetti (assembly GCA_000499725.1). Taxonomy (NCBI): domain Eukaryota; phylum Apicomplexa; class Conoidasida; order Eucoccidiorida; family Eimeriidae; genus Eimeria; species Eimeria brunetti. Next base: position 9,169 of record HG710227.1, read on the forward strand.
CTACTGGTTTTTGCGGCGTCCAGAGGGTGCCAGCAGCAGATGAGGACGGCGCGTGTATGAATGCAGGGCGACGGAGCTGGTGCCGGCATGGATGTTAAGGCAGGAACGAATGCTAAATACGTCGGCCGTGAAGCGCTCCTTCGAGATGCTTTGTTGATTTGCAGAGGTTTGGGGCAGCCAGCATTTCATTTGACGTCGTATGTGAAGCAAGTCGGTGTTGTCGCCATGGGGTTTTGGGTTGCACTTGGTGGCATTTTCAAAGCTGAACGCTGAGGCGAGCCGTGTTAGCGGGGCTGTGTGAAAGTGCGTTGATAAGTAACAGAGTATTTTTTAGCTTTCGAACGAATTGCTGCAGAGTCTCCGAAGCTGCAGCTGCAAGCGAAGAGGAGTATTAGCATGCATATTATGTTGACTGTGTAGGGGGCGCTACGTTTTGGCTAGGGTGTCGGAAGCAAGGCTCAAGTGAACGGGCATGGCTAGTTGTGCACCAATATCGAGTAGACGGCCAGCTTGGAATCCCCGCTTCAACAAGCCTGGAGGTTGCATGCATATTTGGCAGTTCATGACAACTATATGGTTTGGCTGGTTGAGTTATTACGGACTGCCGGAGTAGACTTGGTAATCCCCTGCGTGAGTTCATAGGGGCCACTAGTTGTCTGTGGACGTGGATCTGGCTCGGCTACAGTGGCAGGCGACAGTCGACGCATTTGGGCGCGATAGTGGTCTGGTGAGTAGACCGTTACGGTGCATTTTGCTGGGGGTATGTGCGTAGAGCAGGCAGCTGTGTTCAGCGGCTATGTTGCGTTGCATTTCGTGGAATATTGCACAGGGGATGCGAACGGGTGTCACTGTGACATGTGTATACACAACCAGGACATGCGCTCCAGTAACTGCTGGGCATCGTCCTGCTGCGCCTCTCAACGGAGGGCAACAAACGGCAATATTTTGCGTCCACAGTCGTAGCTTGTGGCCGGGGAGTTGGTGTTCGGCAGAATGTGCGTACAAAGGCATTTCTGGCCTGTCTATACACAGCAGCAATATGTGATTCGCTCCCATACTGGCAAATACCCGCGCGCTGATTCTGACGGGCATAGGCTCCGACGCGTGCGCGGAAGGCAACAAGCTGCGTCCTCGACGTATGCCGAGTTGCACCAGATGTAGTATTTTGCAGACGGTGCGTAGGATCTCTCGTCTGAGCTGCCTATACACAGTGGTGGTTTGAAATTCGTTCACCTTCTGAAGCTGTAACGAGCATCAAGCTGGTTTCGTGGGGAGACGGCGCTCTGCACGTAGACCAGCGAGGCGCTCAAGGTGTAAGGTGTTTGTGCAGATGCGGTGTGTTGCAGGCGGTGAGTGGCGTGGTGCCCTGTGGCTTGTCCGCGCATATATGTTGCGTCAACGGTTCACGTTTTTGGAAGTAGAGGCTCACACTGAATTGCATGAGCATGGGAATAGATATTTGCATTGATATCACCAATGGGTGCTTACGGTCATGGTGTGTGGAAGTAGAATGGGGGGTTGACAGAAAGTGCGTTTGACGACCATTGTGGCCATTGTGGCCTGAGTATACAAACTGCTGGCTTGGGTTTGGCTTCCATCTTGGTAGACAACGGTAGTCGCTTCCGTACGCTATGGGCTCGGGTGTTTGCAGAAAGAGCAACAAGGCGCGTCCACCATGCATGCTGTGTTGCATCAGATGTGGTGGTCTACGAAAGGTGCGTAGGGTGTCTCGTCTGACCTGTCTATACAGAGCGGTAATTTGTCCTCTGCTCACACTCTGGAGCTGCGATGGGTATTGGGCCGGTTTGGCTAGGAGAGGGGGCTATCCAGGTAGGTGAGCAACATGCTCAACGTGTACGGTATCTGGCAGCAGGTGGGGTTTATTGCAGGCGGTGAGTGGCGTGGTGCCCTGTGGCTTGTCCGCCCATATGTGTTGATTTAAAGGTGTAGTGTTTGGCCGTAGAGGCTCACATTGATTTGTATTGGCGTGGGAATGGATATCTGGATAGATATCAGCAATGGGTGTTTACGGTCATGGTGTGTGGAAGTAGATTGGGGGGTTGACAGGAAGTGCGTTTGACGACCATTGTGGCCTGAGTATACAAACTGCTGGCTTGTGTTTGGCTTCCATCTTGGTAGACAACGGTAGTCGCTTCCGTACGCTATGGGCTCGGGCGTTTGCAGAAAGAGCAACAAGGTGCGTCCACCGTGCATGCTGTGTTGCATCAGATGTGGTGGTCTACGAAAGGTGCGTAGGGTGTCTCGTCTGACCTGTCTATACAGAGCGGTAATTTGTCCTCTGCTCACACTCTGGAGCTGCGATGGGTATTGGGCCGGTTTGGTTGGGAGAGGGGGCTATCCAGGTAGATGAGCAACATGCTCAACGTGTAGGGTAGCAGGTGGGGTTTATTGCAGGCGGTGAGTGGCGTGGTGCCCTGTGGCTTGTCCTCCCATATGGGTTGATTGAAAGGTAAGGCGCGCATTGAATTGTATGGGCGGGACTGGATAATTGCATAGATATCAGCAATGGGTCTTCACTGTCATGGTGTGTGGCAGTAGTTGGCGGATTTAACAGAAAGTGCGTTTGACGACCATTGTGGCCTGTGTATACAAACTGCTGGCTTGTGTTTGGTTTCCATCTTGGTAGACAACGGTAGTCGCTTCTGTACGATATGGGCTCGGGCATTTGCAGGAAGAGCAACAAGGTGTGTTCACGGTGTACGCTGTGTTGCAGCAGATGGAGTGTTTCACAAAAGGTGCGTAGGGCCTCCCGTCTGACCCGTCTGCACACAGAGCGGCGACTTGAGCTCCGTTTACGTTCTGGAGCTGCGACGGGCATTGGCCCTGTTTGGTAAGCAGACGTACCCTAGGTGTAAGGTGTCTGGCAACAGGTGCGGTGTATTGCAGGCGGTGAGTGGCGGGTAGTGCTGTGGCCTGTCCGCGCATACGTGTTGCTTGAGCTGTTTACGTGTTTGGCAGCAGAGGCCAGCATCAAATTGTATGAGCATGGGAGTGTATATTTGCATACGTAGGAGCAAGGCGCGTTCACGGTTAAGGTGTGTGTCAGTAGATTTCGGGTTTCACAGAAAATGCGTGGGAAGGCGTTTGTTTCCAGTGCATCGGTGTACTGTATCAAACGCATTTTGTTTGTTCGAGCCTTAGAAGCTTGCAGAAAAGGCAACAAGGTGTGTTCACGGTGTATGCAGTGTTGCAGCAGATGGGGTGTTTTACAAACGCTGCGTAGGGTCTCCCGTCTGACCTGTTTATACACAGCGATTGCTTTGCCTGCATTCCGTCTGGAGCTTCAACGAGTATTGACGCCGGTTGGTGGGAGGACGGCGTCCTACAGATATTAAGGCAAGGCGCTCAAGGGGTAAGGTGTCTGGCGGCAGGTGCGGTGTATTGCAGGCGGTGAGTGGCGGGGAGTGCTGTGGCCTGACTGCGCATATGTACTGTTTGAGCTGTTTGCGTGTTTGGCAGCAGAGGCCAGCGTCAAATTGTATGCGCATGGGAGTGTATATTTGCATACGTAGGAGCAAGGCGCGTTCACTGTTAATGTGTGCGGCAGTAGATTTCGCGTTTCACAGAAAATGCGTGGGAAGGCGTTTGTTTCCAGTGCATAAACATTACTCGCTTGTGTTGCATCTCCATATCGGTGTACCGAGTCAAACGACGTTTGTTTGTTCGAGCCTTAGAAGCTTGCAGAAAAGGCAGCAAGGTGTGTTCACGGTGTATGCTGTGTTGCAGCAGATTGGGTGCTTTATACAAGGTGCGAAGGGTCTCTCGTCTGACCCGTCTGCACACAGGTGCGGTTTGGCTGTTGTTGATGTTCTGTAGCTGCGACGGGCATTGGACCGGTTTGGTTGGGAGAGGGGGCTATCCAGGTAGATGAGCAACATGCTCAACGTGTAGAGTATCTTGCAGCAGGTGTGGTGTATTGCAGGCGGTGAGTGGCGTGGTGTCCTGTGTCTTGTCCTCGCATGTGTCTTGGTTCAAGCGTTTACGTGTTTGCCAGAAGAGGCTCACATTGAATTGTATGAGCATGGGACTGGATATTTGCATAGATATCAGCATTGCATGTTCACGGTCATGATGTGTGGCAGTAGGTTAGAGGGTTGACAGAAAGTGCGTTTGACGGCATTTGCGGCCTATGTATACAAACTGCAGGGTTGTGTTGAATTTCCATCTTGGTACACAACGGTAGTCGCTTCCGTACTATATGGGCTTCGGCGTTTGCAGAAAGAGCAACATGGTGCGTTCACTTTGTACGCTGTGCTGCAGCAGATGGGGTGGGTTGACAAAAGGTGCGTAGGGTCTCCCGTCTGACCTGTGTATCCAGAGCGGTGATTTTAGCTCCGTTTACGTTCTGGATATGCGACGGGCATTGGCCCTGTTTGGTATGGAGACGTAACCTGGATATAGATGAGCAAGGCTGATCCAGGTGTAAGGTGTCTGGCAACAGGTGCGGTGTATTGCAGGCGGTGAGTGGCGGGGCGTGCTGTGGCCTGACTGCGCATACGTGTTGATTGAGCTGTTTACGTATTTGGCAGAAGAGGCCAGCATCAAATTGTATGAGCATGGGAGTGTATATTTGCATACGTAGGAGCAAGGCGCGTTCACGGTTACGGTGTGTGTCAGTAGATTTCGGGTTTCACAGAAAATGCGTGGGAAGGCGTTTGTTTCCAGTGCATAAACATTGCTGGCTTGTGTTGCATTTCTATACCGGTGTACTGTCTCAAACGAATTTTATTTGTCCGAGCCTTAGACGCTTGCAGAAAAGGCAGCAAGGTGTGTTCACGGTGTATGCTGTGTTGCAGCAGATGGGGTGTTTTACAAAAGATGCGTAGGGTCTCTCGCCTGACCCGTCTGCACACAGGTATGGTTTGGCTGCTTTTGATAGTCTGTAGCTGCGACGGGCATTGGACCGGTTTGGTTGGGAGAGGGGGCTATCCAGGTAGATGAGCAGCATGCTCAACGTGTAGGGTATCTTGCAGCAGGTGTGGTGTATTGCAGGCGGTGAGTGGCGTGGTGTCCTGTGGCTTGTCCTCGCATGTGTCTTGGTTCAAGCGTTTACGTGTTTGCCGGAAGAGGCTCACATTGAATTGTATGAGCATGGGACTGGATATTTGCATAGATATTAGCAATGCATGTTCACGGTCATGATGTGTGGCAGTAGGTTGGAGGGTTGACAGAAAGTGCGTTTGACGGCATTTGTGGCCCGTGTATACAAACTGCCGGCTTTTCTTTGGTTTTTAATCTTGGTACTCAAGGGTTCTCGCTTCCGTACTACATGGGCTTGGTCGTTTGCAGATAGATCAACAGGGTGCGTTCACTTTGTATGCTGTGTTGCAGAGTGTTTCACAAAAGGTGCGTAGGGCCTCTGGTCTGACCTGTGTATACAGAATGCTAATGTGAGCTCCGTTTACGTTCGGGAGCTGCGACGGGCATTGGCCCTGTTTGACAAGGAGACGGTACTCTGGATATAGATGAGCAAGGCTGGTCAAGGTGTAAGGTGTCCGGTAACAGGTGCGGTGTATTGCAGGCGGTGAGTGGCGGGGCCTGCTGTGGCCTGTCCGCGCATGCGCGTTGCTTGAGCTGTTTACGCATTTGGCAGCAGAGGCCAGCATCCAATTGTATGAGCATGGGAGTGTATAGTTGCATAGGTAGCAGCAAGGCGAGTTCACGGTTAATGTGTGTTCGGGTTTCACAGAAAATGCGTGGGAAGGCGTTTGTGGCCGTGTATGTACAAACTGGCGGCTTCTCCTGCGTTTCTGTCTTGGTGTACATTCCCAAACTGATTTTGTTGAGTAGGGCATCGGACGTTTGCAGGGGGAGCAACGAGGTGCGTCCACTTTGCGTGCTGTGTTGCAGCAGATGGGGTGTTTTACAAAAGGTGCGTAGGGACTCTCGTCTGACCTGTTTATACAC
>HG710230.1:0-14667 GCA_000499725.1 Eimeria brunetti
CAGTATGGTGAGCATACGTAAACGCACATCTACGACTGCCGCGCTGTGTGAGACAGTCGAAGGCGCACATCCCATAATGCCCCTAGGACTGTCCTGGCTTTTATATCAAGCTCCCTTGCATCCGTGGTGATCTCCTATATGGCATGATGAAGCCCCGGTGCAGCTATTCGTTGATGGGCAGAAATTTGCTACCATAAGCCGCCTGCTGTTTTACAAAATACTGACATCCCTTTAGCGCTGTCTACCTTAGCGCTAATTAAGGCTGCAGTTAATGTATATACGGACGCACCGGCTGCGTTGACAAAACACCAGAATTACCAGATCCTTCTCACGGTGCTTGGTTTCGGCCTACGGCGCACCTCCCTGTCAGCTTCCCCGAGCATTTCTGTCGACAGGTCTGCAAAACGGGGTGCACCATACTTCGCCATCGACTTTCCAAACAGCCAGTGGAGTTTCTTCATGCATTGCTTTCATCGAGCCTACTAGCGCTGCAAAGCACTTGCCACAAGTGCGACCTGAGGTAGGTAGCAGGCCACGCGATGTCCTTCTTTATGCTGTGAATATTGCTTATCAACGTTCAGATGCATCAAATACACGCGCGTGCGCACAGGCTAGGCGGTCAGCGTGGTTGCAATGGCGCAGTTCCATGTTTCAAGGCAGGGAGTGCGGAAATCATCCAACTCTGCAGAGCGATTCTGAAAACCGAAATTGCGGGAACGACAGCGGCATCTAACTGGCGTTGGCGGTGCTGTGGCATTGTCCAGGTGCCTAATCCCTATTCATCATCTTACAGGTGAGCTGAGTATTTGCGGATTAACGAATGCGTTCAAAAATGTCATTGCCGAGCTGTTTCTCTGGGGCGGCTGCCTAGAAGAGGCTCTATGTCAACACTCCTCTAACAGGGTCAGTCGGTGCCGGCGTGGTAGCCCGGAGACGTTTCATGGCAACATGAGCACCTTACAAGCTATTTTAAAGACGGCAGAAGTGTCACTTAGTAGTCACTCCAGCAGCGCGTTCCGCTCTCTGAAGAAGCTAAAGCAATTTTACCGGACGGCCGACAAAAACCCAACCAGGCTGACCCCGATATAAGCATGAACATTTTGCTTGGCTCAGGGCCACCCCAACGTGGATACCTGAAGCTCATGTGTCCTTCGAAAACATCCAAAATCGATACTTGGTGGAAACCAGCGTTTGAAGAAAGCAAATGACTTCACCTGCTGGGCTGAGGCCCCCACTCCTCAAGTCGCATGTCCCTTTTACGCATGGGCGCTATTACGCTCGAATGCTCTTGCATTCTTCAGGTAGCATATGCAGACAACTCCAGTCATATATGCCTGTCCTACCCCACTCAGTCGCCTGCCACATTGGTCTGTCAGCTATGCTTCGCGCGTCCCTGGAAAACGGCGGCATTTAGTTTGCTTTTACATGCACCACGTATGTACGCACGAAACACTAGGGACTGCTCTTCCGGTGCGTTTTGCTTGCAAAGGCGCAGTTTCAATTGCAGCGAACCGCACTGGCTGCATGTCACCTTGTAGGAGCTCTCCGGGGCAAAATGGCTGTTGGCTCCAGGACTGCTACACCTTACACTGCAGGTTAGCACGCATCCAACAAGGCCACGGCTTGCTACAAGCGACTGTCAAGCATGCATACGGGTATCCTATGGAGATCGCTGAGCTTCCCACACTGGCTAAGGGCCCCTTTTCTGCGTCGAAGGGTCTTCTTGAATCCCATGCTCGGTAAAGAGGTAACCACAAGAGACCAGGAACGTTTCGAGTACTTTAGGCACTCCAGAGGCTTTTTGTAGTGGCAGTTTAAAGCATGTGCCAAAAACGAGCAAACTGTCACTCAGTTATCAGCCCAGTGCCATGTGCTGTGTGAGTGCACTGGCGGAGCCGGACCAAAAGCAGACAAATTCCAATCGAGCTGCCTCTGGACTACGACAACCATGAACGCTTTGCTTTGTTCAGTGGAGAGCTAGCGCCAGACTCCTCAAACTCGATATCAACTCCGTATCCCTATGCAGTCCTTACAACCCATGCTTAATAGGGAACCCGTACGTCATGGAACCAAATGCATTAGTTTCTGCGGAATCGCTTGTCTGAAGGATATCTATCTTTTATCCAATGGCGCTGCCCATGGATGCGCCTGCGCCTCCTGGGGCACGCTCTCACTAATTTGCAGTCGCGTACTTCCCTCATGAGGAGTGCTTCCTCATCGGACTGGATCTTGTGCACCTGCAGTGCGTTTTTGCTTCGTGGATAATGCGCGTAGACATTTGCACTCGTACGCAGCCGCAGATTCACGCTCACAAGGCACTGAAATAGACAGCCTGCAATACGCCATCGAAACACAGCCACGCCGTAGTGGCAACCCAACGTCTCTGCGCCGATTTCGTTTCACTATTAGGCATTGGAAAGAAAAAGCTTGGATATTGATTGGCAAGCTTCGCAACTCGCCACCTTGAACATAGCCCCCTTATAAAACTCCATGACGTGCGGTTCCTCCTGTCAAACTACGCCCTTTTTTGATCTTGCACTTCATGTATGCGGACATACACGCTGTTTAGGTTGGGAATCAAACTCACTGGAACCGCCCTACCTTTGCAGCTTTTAGGTCACAGACAGCTTGTCAAAATCCGTATCTACAACAATTTTTGTTCACTGAAGAGCAAGACGGGAAGTGTACAAATGCACTATGGTCATCCTAAACAGTCAATGGACAGTTTGCACGCCATCGAAAAGTTGCGCTGATTGATTATTTCTGCGTTCCTTGAATGCCCTGGACCCTCGCGTTTGCAGCAGCTCAGCTTCACCGTCAAAGTGCATGCCAGTGCCCATAAGGCACACAAAGAAAGTCGCTCAAACATGATAGGTGCGCACTGCAGTGAGTTCGGACTGTTCCACAATGCAGACGCATCCGACGTCAGTGCTTACTCTAGCAGCCCTTGGGATCCTACAGGAGTCATAGTAGCATGTGCTGCGCTCATTGCTCATGCAGTGATGCACGGCCATCTACAGTCCAGTCCTGACGTAAAGTGATACAACATTTCAGCCCACGTTCCCTTCCCCAAACATGTGTGTTTTTGAACGCAGAGCTTCACTTACTTCTACTCTCTTTGTACAACACCCTGCACGCTAAGAAATCACTCTAACCAGCTGCATGCCATTCGCATTCGCCGGTAGATGCTCACAATGCTTCCCGAGGCCTTTTGAACAACTCCGCAATTGCTAATACAAAATACGGGCATATGCCCTCCAAAGCCCAGCATGGGATTGCGGTAGAATGGATTCGCAGGGGTTGTTTGCAGATGAGCGTGTATCAAGAAGATTCGCCTTTGATATACACCGCATTCCCGTGAACGGATTCGTTGTACCGACACTACAAACGCTTCCCAATGCCCGCCTACTGATCGGCAACGGTACAGCTAAGCGGCTGGGTCAAACGACCGTATCGGATGCAAGTTAGCGTTTGTGTGGGTGTGTTTTGTGCGGCGTTTGTTGAAAGGCTGACGAGTCGCGAAAAGCTAGCAGAGCGTGAGAAATTGCCGATACGAGCAAAACAGAGGAGAGTTCATCAGGCGGATCAAACTATTGCATCCACGCACCACGATCCCTTGACATCGAGGAGCGCGCAACGACAGAACACTAATGGACTAGATTCACTTACTCGAAAAACAAACGCTGCTGCAAACCGCGTCAAATAAGGCACTTTCCTAACTACTTGACGCACGATCACTCAGCCAGGTCCATGTACGCCACTCGGGGGGAGCGCTGTACATGGAACTCCGTTCCACCGCACTTCGCTCAATGCGCGTTCAGGCATCAGTATAATAACTATCGCCACTCCTGCCTTGTACAGCGCAAACACTGCATTACTCAATTCGCGTGGCAGCTTGTTGTGGCTGGTCCTGTCCGGCAAGTGCAAGTGGTAGTGCTGTTCCATTCCCCAAAGCGAAACCATTAGTCATTTCTACTGCGTGATCTGGTCTTCCTATACCAGCAGGTGCGTTTCTAAGTACCCTAAGTGTGCAGCACCATCTGATTGCACACTGCTGGAAGGGCAGCACGCACGTGAAGAACGGCTCGGACCAAGTGGGTGCCCTCAACATATGTCACAGTCGCTGCTCATTGTGCTACATGCAGCCCCATAAAACCTCCACGACTGCTAGTACAAAATATGCGCATACTCCCTGGGAACAGCCGCGAGCAGTTGCGCCGCACAAGATTGGCATGCCGCATCTGCGGGTGGGTTCTCATGAACAGCGTTCGTTTTCTATTTGCGCAGGGTGCACATCAACGAATTCTCCGTAGAGACACTGTATGAAAATTGCGTTTCTCTCACATTGGTCCGCAACGCCCTCATAGAGCGGCAGCTCCGCAAAGTATAGAGTGAAGACTGCTCTCTTCGTTAAAGCTTCAACGAGATGGGGGAAGGCTTCAACGTATGATAAACGGGGTGCACGCTCGGAACAGAAGGCCGTATACGACGAGGTTCAGGCTATTGCTCGTGGGTACTACACAGTCCAGATAGAGAGGTGCGCAAAACGGTCGAATGCTGATGATACACTCACTGGTTGCATACGTTCGAGAGCAAAGCATTTTGGCATATATCAAACAGCCCACCAGCCGCAAATTACTTGCGGTACGTTTACTCAAGCATGCCCCCGTTGTCCCCAGCACATTGCCGCCCTCCCCCGGTGCACGGATAGTCTCAGCCTCAAGCAAATCACTTCCGCCACCTTTGTCGTGTATAGCGCTGCGTGAACACTGCCTTACCCAGTCACTGTAGCAGCTTGTAATGGCAGAGCTATCCGGTAAATGCACATGGGGGGCGCTGCAAAGCCTTATCCTGAGAACGCCGGCGAAGCAAACTGGGAAGGCGAAACGATTTCTCGCTTCTCCTGCCAGTGTGCATTTAAGCCTACAAGCCCCTATGGTTCTGAAGGCACAGCTTAACCCGATCTTACATCGAAAGAAAGGCAAAATGCACATCAAACGACGTCGCTGAACATATGCATGGCTTTAGCAGCCTCTTGGGTACCTTCACAACTGTGCATGCAGAATGTGTGCCTAGTGCCTGTACCGCGCAGCTGGCGGTAGCAACACAAAAGATTCGCATGCTGCATCTGCATATGGTCGCATACGAGCTGGATTCGCCTCCGAAAAACACAGTATGCACCTCATCAAGCATACGGGTACTGCTTGCAGTTCATCATTTCCACACATCGATCGTCAACGACAGCCCGGAACATCTGGCCCCGCTAAGCATCCATCGGGACCCAACCTTGAGGATGCCGACAAGAAGGGTTGTTTTTTTGAAGAATGAGAAAGGACATGTGACCACGGTGCGGCAGGCTGTTTCCCGCGCGCCACTGGTTTTAGTTGCAGCTTCGATAAAGCCTTCACAGCGAAGAGAGCTCGTATGACTCTCAACGACCCACGCACCATTTGCATCAAGTCGCCAGCCAAACATTTTACACCAGTGTATCAGATTACGCATCTGCCTTCAGTACACGCTGCACTTTACCTCGCTCAGGTGCATGCATGTGCAGCTGTCAGCAGGACCACAATGCCGCCCTCACCACTTCCAGCCCTCGTCCGGACCCCGGCAACCGCACTTTCAACTCTACCTGAATAATACCAAAGACGTGCCCTATCACTGCAAAATTATTCGCCGCTGTGCCAGCCCGATAATGCTAGCTTCTGCTAACGCGTATGCCTCTAGACCCACAGCTGTACGTGCCTTCATAATCACTGCGCAATGATAATCACGTAGAATAATGGGTCGCACCAAGTTTAAGGCGCCAGCATGTTTCATTCTCTCTGCTCACAGTGCTGCCTCCCCTAGCACTTGCCCAACTGTTGGTTAAACTGGGCTCATACTTGCTGAGCAAAACGCACGTTGTCGCATCCGGAAAACTGGAGGTCATACATAGGTGCAGAACTGCTGGCGTGAACTATATTTCGACATAAGCAACATGCTTACCACCCAGCTCTCCAATAAGGCACCACATAGGAAAACCCCTCAGGTTGGTCGCCAGTAGCTCCGCTGAGAGTCAATTTGACGCTGCACGGTGCCAAAAAGGGGAGATAGACGGCAAAATGCGTACAAGGTACCACTAAAGGCACTAGCGGTGACCACACAAACGGTTCCCATTCTGGCGGAGCAAGAGCTCTACCGAAACAAGAAGCGGGCGGGTATTGCAACCAACCGCGCCAGAAAGCGCGCAACCGTCCCAGTTACCTGTTGCACCTGTGAACGAGTATAGGCACATTCAGGGATCCTTCAGCTCACACAGCCTTCTTCGTTTCACAAGCTGCTCGTCTGGGTATGAAGACTAATTAAGTCCCACAACTCTGCGTTGCTTGACACTGTATAACAAAATGATTGCAACAGGTTGTGCTGGCCACCCCTCTCCAATGAACGATCGAAACACCAACGTCGTCTTAAGTATGCCGGAAAGGCACCTTGCCAAACCGAAACGATTCAACGCTACTCCTGGCCGTATTACTCGTAAGGGTTCTCATGCACCAAAGCGTACACCGTTTTCTATACGCATGCTGCTCGCACACTACCATGCAAAAAAAACAAGATTCACACCGAATGCATGCCCTCAGTGTGCCTCAGTTGTTGCTCAGAGTGCGTCTTCCAGCCCTTTGAGCAGCTCCCCTCTGCACACTTCCTGTTTCAAAGAGCACGTGATTGCAATAGAGGAACGCACAGCCGTACCAATCTGGCGAACGCACTCGCATGCAGTGCAAGCAGACTCACTGAAAGTAATGGGCACTTTACCGAATCCTGTGTAAGTGTATTCTTCATGAGGCTCATGATCGGCTGCCTTCGCCCCATTGCCGCTTTCCGAAGAATGCATATGTTACGTTCATCATTTGCTGATAAACTAGAGCTATCCGAAACGTATTGGAGTGGGGAAAATGGCATGCAGGAAGAATATCAGCGTATTTACTATAAGGCCATGGATATCACTTCTAGGGTGCTACAAAACCTTTGCAGCGAAAAACGCAGACCAGCCGAATATTATTGGGGCAGTCATTAACTAAGTTTCTTCTAAAATTTAACATCGGCATAGCCTTAACGGGGCCGAATACGGCTGTTTGGAACATCATGCCTCAGCGCGTCAGTATATCCAATTGCGGCAGTGCCACACATCGCACACAGTCTGGCGTCGTCTGCACCTTGGCTAGATCAATTCCCGTATTCCTGCCCTGAAACAAACTCTTCATTCCAAGGATGCATAGCACTTACGCAGGAAACCGTTGTCTGGGGAATACGCGTTGGAGCGCCAGTGTATATCGCCGTAAAGATTTTCAAAAAGATGCGCTGTCATGGCGAAAGGATTCATCGTGCTCTGCCAATGCACAGTTTCTTCCAAAGACTCGCACGCACCCAACTGCACATGCGTACACGCCCCTACGATTCCCGCACGACACCATGCAGGTTTAACCGCTTTTAGAGGCAGATCGTCTTCGTCAGCAGATTTCGCTGTCGGTGCTCACAATGCTACCCCTGCTCCCCTGCACAACTCTCAGCCCTCATAACCATACTTTCTGAGCAAAACAGCTTGGAGTTGAAAGATTCGCAAAAACTGTTGCCAATCTGCACCTGACATTAGGAACAAGGGAAGTACATCCCTTTTCCACGTAAGCAACACAGACACCAACTAGCTCTCCGTGGTGGAACTGCGTACACTTCACAGTGCACGCGTGTTGTCGACAAAGACACCACTAAAAACTAACAGAGAGTACGCGCACTCAAGCTTTCCTTTTTACGGGGGAACAGAACGAGGCGTTGATCTTAAATTGCATGGAAAATGAACAGGGGCAGGACGTTGGACAGTTTGCCGAAACATGTGTAGCGGCTCCTCCCCCTGGATCTTCAACCAGCTAGCTATTCTCTCATTGTCCGTCCCATTTTTGCGACAAGGGTAACTAGAAACCTACTGCCGATACGCGCCAGGCTGCACTTCCAGATTGATAGGTACTTTTGCCGCCACACCGTTCTGTATAAATGAATTTTGTTGCAGTAGTTCAATCACACGTTTCGTGCAGTGCCACGCGCGTGCACGCCCGTCGCCGAATGCTTACATGGACGTATAAAGCCAGAAAAATATTGCTGTCACTCCAAAACTATGTTTTAATCGCTGCTCGATGCCTAGTGCACAGTATGTCATCCCACCACCAGTAATGTCTACGTACTAGCTGTTTCTGATGACGGACAAAGCCACGTGAAAGCCAAAGACTGTTGAATGGTTCGGGGCACAAACTGCCCATGTCGCATAATGCGGATATTCGTTTGTCGTTACTTACCAGCAACATTTTCCCACGTCCCTTTGCACAACCACGTCGCCCCTGTTACCCCCAGTCCAGGCATCGCCTTCTTGGCTGCCACCAAAAAGAAATGAATAACAGCTAATATGCATAACAACTTATCCAAGTAATCACGTTCAGCGCCCAGCCTTCGGTTGCATAACACGCGCCGTAGATCCTACGCTCAGGCCGTCAAAACAGCCACGCTGTCGTCACATGGTATCATGTAGGTGCAAGTCAACATCTTAATGTGGGCCATCTTGATGGCAAGATCGACTAGTGGCATACTGCCGTTACACGTTCAACCACGTGCACAGATGGGTAGGTAACTTTTCTGCCGCACCCCCCGCTATAAACGCATTATTTTTTTCGCAGGTGTTTGAATGCTAGCGCTGCACCATGAGCAGTGCCTACGCACACTCATTATCACTACCTACACAGATAAAGGAAGCCTGCAAAATATTAAAAAATGCTTGTCGTTTTGGAGACGTTGCCGTAATCGCCGCCGGTGCCTGGTTTGCTGCTTGTCAGTCTATGACTTTTTCTTGCTTTTAGTGTTTGCTTTGTTGTGCGCATAAAATCTACTGCATTGCTCTACCGGTGAACCAATCAATCCCAATATGGAGGTAATATTTCATTTGCCGTCTCCGCACCACCACCTACTACAGAGTAGCAGCACCGTCCGCCGACCAAATAACGAGCAGCACTCACTCTGAACCTATATTGAAGCTGCTAACGCTGCCAAAGGCTGCACGGAGACTTTACTTCAGTGACTAGTTGGACAAACCCTGCCATCGGATTTGCTCATGCTTTAGCTGTAGGTACGGCTACTACTAAATCAGGATGAATACAGGCCGACCAGTACTCGCCTCAATTGCATGCTAAGTATTTGCTTGTTATGTAACCCCACCTGTACGAGTACCAACGAGTTCCACCCTACTGGTTAACGCCTCTCCCAACCCGTACACGTGCGAACGACATGTAAACCGTAGGTTGACTGCATGGGAGAAGCGAAGGTGATGTAGCCACAACGAAACAAAGATATTAATCGGGTGTATTTGGACTGCGCAGCATTGCTGACCCTACCAAAACTAGACATCTCCTGCTGTTAATGCGGCACATGCAACCACCCTCTACTTTAGGGTCCTCTGATAAGCAGGCCCAAGAAGGCGTGCCTTATCGGCGCTGCGCCTAAAGGCGGGGCACGCATCGCCGCCGTGACGTGTAGATTTCAACACTCACAGAAGGGGTGTACACCCTTTTCGCCGAGTCAGTGCCGGGTGATGCATTGATGAGTTGCCCTAATGTAAGCATACCCGTTGGGTGCCTTGCACAAGGAATCACTCAGGCAACACAGAAACGAAAGCAGATGCCGCAGAGAGCGTAACATATATTGCAAGTGCGCTTCTTTACTTACTTAGATGCCGCCTGCATCCTTTTTCTTCGGCTTATTGACAGCCACACGTTTAGAAGCTTACTACATACGCCTGAGGGCTTGAGAGAGACAGTTGACTGCATACGCAACTCCAGTTGAACTGTTTACAGCAGTTGCATGTATTTGTCCCGGAACTCTAATCATATATGCCCGGATTGCGTGAACAGGTGCAACCCCGTCGCCCGGCGGGGATTCACTTTACTCCCTCGCATATTCACACCGCTCTGCCCGAAATGGGTCACTTACTGTCTAAACACAGATACCCGGAGTTAGAGCAGAAACCGTCATTTTCTGCCCTAGGCTCCTTTTGTCGAATCAGCGCCAGACTAGCATGCTGATGTATTGCCCCTGTGTAAACGTACCACTTTGCTGCATTGCTAATGGGAGTGCAGAGGCAGGACAGAAAGGAAAGCACATGCCTTGCAAAACCTGGCATGGCTTACAGGCGAGTGCCCATACTCAGTTGAATATTGCGTGTGCATAAGCATCCTCCTCTCGAACATATATATGTCAACCACGCACTTTGAAACTCCCTAAGCACGCCTGATTTGGCAGAGCAATTGCCGCGCGCCTGTTCCAGCCGCGCGGTGTACAGCATTTACATGTGCCTCGCAACTGTATCAGCTTCTGCTAGGACCGTCTACTTAGGTTTGCGCGCCCGGCCAGACCAAGCGCGCGTTACTCCGTCGCAAATTCACACTGCTATCTACGAAATAGGTGGCTTACTAGCTAAGCATACCCACACATATGAAGTGTAACAACTCATTTACTGTCCGTCGCCACGAGCAAGTGGTATCATTGCACTGGCAGCATAGCCGCATACCTGCAACCGTATATTAAAACCAGCCCGCTTCCCAGCTGTGAGTGTGGTTGAATGGAGACCAGGTTAAAGCTCCGCAGCAAACATCGCTGTTGCGAAGGGGGAATTAGCTCAAGCAACTGGCTGCAGGCACACCGTTAAGGCCATTGATAAATCTAACAATTTCCGTAAAACGTCTCAGGGCGAGCGTATGTGGAGCGCACGCGCAATACCTTTTCCAACCCCGATGAAGAGCCGCAGGCAGTCCAGTAGCCACGAATGCTAGCCCAGTGAAAACGCAACGCTCGAACACAACGACGGCTGTGTAGCAAGCGCCCCTTGACAGACTTCGTTCAATCAGTCTCGCGCCTCCAGGTCAAACAGGAAGGCTTTTGAAGCAACGCCTGGGCATATTTAGCATTTACTTTCCTGTTGCAGCTCCACCCATGCTTTCTGCGACTTTAGCCGTATTTGGCTGTCAGGCATGCGAGTAGGCGGGTGAGCCACTGTGAGCAGTGCTAGGTATTCCACGCACGCCACTACTTTGAAACAGCACGCAATTCCTCACTACTTCGCCACATAGACAGACAGAAGCAAACCTACATCCTGAGGGGGGCCATTTGGGATGTTCGTGGGCGGACAGTATTGCACAGATGCGCGAGATCACGGCCTCCAAGGCCATCTGCCTTGCAGGTGACTACATGCCTCCGGAAGAAGACTAGCTCACTTCCTTTTCGGCAGAATGCATGTACAGCACGTTCAAAACAATAGATGAACTTGGTGACGCAACTCCACTGGCTTTTCAAGTTGGGAACACCTGCACGGCTTCATAACTCGGTGCTGCTTTTCTTACGATCTGTAAGCAACGGATGCCTCCTTTCTTACCATGGCGTTGTGTTCATGCAAGGCGCCGTAGCCCTCCTATTGTAACATGCTCAAGGCAAATGCACTCTCCCTTCGTCACGCAGTCAACAAGCTGTCAACAATTTTAGTAGCCTCAAGCTTAGTTGCCATCAAATCCCCTGCAGAGTCTGAAGTAGTTGTTGGACGCATCGCTCTAGTCGAGTTGAGGTCTGAGAGTTCTCAAACTCACTCAAGTTGCGCATGAGCAAACGACTTGCCTGTAGATTATACAGTGCCACAAGTGGCGTAGGGGCATTACGAAGAACCTATATCGAAAACAGGTAACCGGTTTCTGGTTAACTGGTTTGTCCACGCCCCCCCCCGCCCCCGCCCTCCCGCACCCCTGTCTAGAAAAGTAGACGCCGTGGCTGCTCATAGGGGACTACGCTCCGTCATGGCCGTCGTTTTACGTTTTCTGCAGCCAACCTGTTCACTAGTTGCTTCCCGCCCTCCATGTTTCTAATAAACTGCGAACGCCGGCACGGTTGTGGTTACCCCGTCACCCAGCCGCATCCTTAGAAGCTCTCGTGCTGGCCGGCTTTGAGGCCTCAATCTGGTGTGTATGTGACAGGATTCGAACTTACGCTCTGGAACTCGCCCGAGCCCGACTCAAAAAGAGAAAACTCCGCCACTAACCATCGCAGAGCTTCCACTGACCGATGTAGTTGAACGCGGTCGGGAATGCAAGTCCTCACGCTTCCTCAATCATATCGGATCCTCACGCGCTGAGCACAACAGTGAAAGTCTCCATAATGACAGACGCATCAAGCGTGCACCGCGCATCAGCTCTCCGTATAGATTACGTGAACCGCAACCCAAATACTGTATTAGACCCGAATGCAGAAGAGAGTGCTCACAGGCCCTACGCCGTTCAATAGCCATCTTACAGCTTGCGCAATACAGTATATCTGCATTCCATAGGTTTTTCACATACACTCTTGTGTACGAATATGCACGAGGACCGCCTTTTTTTACCTGTCCTATACGTGAAATATTCCAGCGCTCCGGTCTTGACGTCCGTATAGTATCCAAGCGCAGCGCAGCGATTATGAAGCATGCTCATTCATGCCTGAGGCAGCAGTGTGGCGTGCATGGACCCACCTATACTGTCCATACTCCGTTCAAGTTCTTGACAGGAGAATCATTGAGGTGCAGTCGGCAGCGTGCCTTCCAAGTATTCACACTTCGGGCCTACGGACCGCAGCGTCAAGCAGGCGGCAACGGTCGAAATTTGATCGCTTCACTGGCGCAAATAGACGGCACAAATATTCTGCAAAGATGCACACTAACTCTCTGGATATCACAGGTTGAGTCAGCGTCTAAATAATTGAGTGTATTTCAATCTCAGCCATCAATACCGCGGTCCTGCTATGTGCCATCTTACGAGCAGGCGTGCATGCCACTTTTACCAAAACACGCTACGCACTTTCTAAGTTGTCGCATGCACGTCCAACAGTCTCAAACGTAGTTATCCCAACCGCAGTTGCACTGCTCTGCTGAATGATCTTTACGCAGCTGCACCACGCCGTGACCAAGTCTCATACTCACTAGCTAAACAAGCAACGCATTGCTGCAGAAGAAGTACAACGTGCTTGCGTAGCAGCTAGCCGAAATGTCGTTGCTTTAGTCCGGTTTGCTAGCATTTGGTTTATAGTGGAAAGGTGCCATAAGCGCCCTAGGAGGCCTCCACAATCTGCAAAAGAGCACTACTGTCTATCTAAGTTAGCACCTTGTGTACCGTTTTTCACCTTATAACGGGAACAAAAGTCCGTTGTGCGTCTGCACTTTGTTACTGCTACGTTGGGATAACGATTTGTCAGCCGGGTGCATAGAGTACCTGTTAAGGATTGCATGTTTTGTCTCTACATTGGTTTGCCCTAGGGACTTCAGCAAAAGTCACAATGACCGGCAAACTCCTATTCTGCATGCTGCATTCAAGGACTGCACCAGTGCACAGCTTTCAGCTAGCCATCCCATCTCACCTTACCCACCTCTGCGGCAAGCGAATTCAAGCAAAACCTCCGATCACCCCACGCTTCTGGAGGAGGCACAACCCTCCAGACAACAAATACGCGCACAAGCTGTTAGCCAAATTCAGCACCATGACATGCGTAGGCCTATATAACCGAATAGATTACATAAGCACTCTTCCGCTTTGGATCTTACGAATCAATGCCGACGGTGCCAGATAGGCCGCACGCCATATAACGGTGCTATTTCCTTGCTTCCTCTTGCTCTAACAAATGCACACGAGTTTTTTCGACTTGAATGAATCCACGCAAGTTCCGGTTTTGTAGCGGGCCCCCTCAACACCACTACCTGCAGTTCTTCAGTGTGGCTACCGCGCTACTCTGCAAAACTCTGGCAAACTCTTCTGCATACTGGCTGAACGCAGTGCCAAACAGTGTTCAATGCACACGTATGGCCAATGCCCGCCATTCATGCTTCGGTCCCTATAAACAGACACATGCACCGGCGGGGGGAAAAAGTGGGTAACAGAGTGAGGCCGCCCACTCATGGTGTCAGTTACGGCAAATTGGTACCGGCTCCAGTATTGCATCAACTCACGGGCTAAGGAAAAACGCTCAAAGCGCTTTCGACTGTTTGGCTAGTGAGTTATGAAATTGCAGCAACGCTCAATCTCGGCCACAGACCAACAGAAAGGCATATACAAAAGCTTTGGTTTTAGGGTTTCCATGATACCGCTGCAAACGCCACCGACTTGCATTCCTTATCAGCTAAGCCAGATTTTGCGTGCGCCAATACCGATGCGCGCACTCGCCGAGGTCCCGCAGCAGTGCGTATCTTGCGCCTCATCCGCTGACGCCGTCTGATAACTCAACAGCCAAACCAGCATGGCGCAAGCAACTGCCCCCTTCTCCGTACAACAAAATGTAAGGAAAGCATCCATAGTGAACACCGAAGCAACACAAAAACCAAAGTATGCTGGTCGACATCGCTATATACGGCAGTCACTTTTTTTTCCGTACAACCAGGCTGAGCAGGGGATTCGCACCAGTCGGCTGAAGAGAGTGCCTTCATACAAATATCAAATGCCGATACTTAAAGACTTGCTGCCGCTACACGTTTGCGTGTAGCCATAAGGCTGCCTGCAACCCTACACTATGCACATACCAATTCGAACTGAGGGCGTATCTTTCGCCACCTCAGAATCACTTCCTATACCCGGAGATGGCCAGTGC
>HG710233.1:849-11854 GCA_000499725.1 Eimeria brunetti
AGAAAGCCTAAACATGTATTGTATATAATATAAAATAATATGATTTGTGTATAATATACTATGTATATAATATGGTTTGTGTGTGTGTGTTTTCACGAAAACCCCCTTTTTTTCTTTCTGTTTTCAGCTCGGTCTGCCCCCGAACCCGCGAAGGCCAAAGCCGAGGCGGGGCCCCCCTCGAAGATGCAAAGCATTTTGGAGGGGGCCATCACCCAAAGGAGACACTTGCTGCTGGGGGGCGGGGAAGATGAAGAGGGGGAAGGCGTTGAGAGCGATGGGGAGTGGTAAGGGTGAAAAAGGAGACAGGAGGAGACAGGAGGAGACGGGAGGAGACAGGAGGAGACAGGAGGAGACGGGAGGAGACAGGAGGGGACGGGAGGAGACAGGAGGAGACAGGAGGAGACAGGAGACTCCTGCTCCTCGGTGATAGTGGTGGGGAGTTGGAAGGAGGAGACAGATGGAGACAGGAGGAGACAGAAGGAGACAAAAGGAGACAGGAGGAGACAGGAGGAGACAGGGAGCAGCCTGGAGGAGACACCTGGTCCTCGGCGGCGGAGAGGGGGCCGATAGCGGTGGGGAGGGGTGAGGAGACAAAAGGAGACAAAAGGAGACAGATGGAGACAAAAGGAGACAGGTGGAGACAGGTGGAGACAGATGGAAAGGGAGGTGAAGAGGTGAGGTGGAGATGCGGAGTAAGAGGGGGGAGGGGGAGAGGGAAGGAGGGAAGGAGACAATTAGTGGGTGGGGGTGGATAGGAGATTGAAAAAAGGAAAAAATAAATAAATAACTAAAATAAATAAATGAATAAATGAATATATAAAGCGGGAGAGGTGCAGTGGTGAATAAGCGGCAGCAAGGACAGAGACAGCTGCCGATTCAGAGAAAAAGAGACAGGGACAAAGAGAGACAAAAGCCAAGACAAAGGTAAGGAGACAGACGGGGGCAGGGAGGAGACAGTGGAGACACCAGTGGAGACATATTTCAACATATGCGTTGTCTCTGTTTGGACTGTCCCCTCCAAACAGGGACAGAGGGGGGTTTGTGAGGTTCAGTAGACACAACAAATACATATTATTTATTTATATAAAATAGTATATTTCTCATTAGAGAGACAGGTTAACAGACAGGCAGCAGGACTCGCCGCCAGCAGCAGCAACAGCAGCAGCAACAAGCTTTCATTCCTCTTCTCCTCCGGATTCTGTCACAAACATTGACAATGCCCATAGGAGCAGCAGCTGCTGCTCCTGCTGGTGCAGCAGCAGCAGCAGCAGCAGCAGCAGCAGCAGCCTTCGGAGCCTCAGCAGCAGATCATCACTTGGATTTCAAAGCAGCATTTGTTTCTCTCTTTGCTGCCTGGCCTCAGCCTCATATTTGAGTAGGTGTGGGCGGTCTTCTTACGTGCATAGGGCTGCCTTAAGTGTCTCCTTTCATTGCCAAGTGTCTCCTTTCCTAGCTGTCTCTTCTTGAGGCTTCCTTTTTACCGTTGGTGTCCAATCTAGGGGCCCCCGACCTGCTGCCGCCTGGCAGTCGCCCCCTGCTGCTTGCATCCTGCTGCAGAACGGCTGCTGCTGTAGCAGCAAACCCTTCCTTCAGCAGCAGCAGGGGCACGGTGGCAGCTCATTGGCCCTCCCTGCATGCAGCAGCAACAGCAGCAGGGCTTGCCAACCGCTATTCTCTCCCCAGCATGTCAGCACAGAGCTGACAAGGTGATTTGCGTACAAGTATACCTCTGGGGCCCCCTTCCTAAGCTGGGGCTGCCCACCCGACGCTGGGGGCCCCCTAAGAAAGTCGGGGCCCCCAGAGGGGCCCCCGGAGGGGCCCCCGAGGGGCCCCCCGAGGGGCCGTGGGGCCCCCAGGAAAGGGTGGAGCCCCGACCCTCTGACGCAGTTTGAAAGCGTCGAGGCTTCTGGCTATAGCCTAAAGTTTCAGAAGTAGTAGGCGCGTGGCCCTCATTTGCCTCCCTTTACAAACTCTTTACTCTATGCAGTGGTAGTAGCATCAACAGCAAACACACACACGCAGTCCCTGCAGCTTCAGCAGCAGCAGCAGCAGCAGTAGCGGCTGCAACTGCTGCAGCAGCAGCAGCAGCTGTGGCTGCCTCGTGGAACTGCTGGAGTCAAAAGGGACGGTCTCGGGAAATACAATTGTGTACTACGGTGAAAATTCTTACAGCTCCGTGAAGGTGTGCTAATACTCGCCAGTCAGGCAGGACAAATGGTCCTCCTGCTTCAAATTTTCTTTGAATTTGAAGCCCGCAGACAAACGCATGCAACTCATTTAATGACTTGTTTCAATATAAATGTATATTTACAAGAATATAACTTGAAAAAGAATAGGCCCTGCAGCGTGCTACTGGGGCGTTGTCTCACTGTTGCAGATTTTGAGTATTAGAGTTTCTGCAGTGATGAGCGGTGAGAACGGAGGAGAGGAATAATAATATATTAGGAGTTAACTGGGGATTAGTATATGGTCTGCCTTCTACTCCAGAACACGAATTAAAAGTATACTATTAGAAATATATTCTATCACCAAAAGACTCAGCGTTAGCCTGCTGCTGTAGTGAAAATCCTGGGGGCTGCAAAAAGCATCCAAATGTGAAATTCAAGAAGTGAACTGGAGAAGGCTTCATAGAAACATAAACTGGAAGGGGCCAACCGGTTCTAGGCGGGAGCTCAAGTGTGGGGGTTTCCATGCTTTGCTGCTCCCGCTGCTCATAAAGGGGAAGTAGCACAATATGCCCCAGCCAGGAAGTAGATTTTTGTAGATAGGAAAAAGTGGATCAATATGTACGACTCACGCCCTTAGCTATGGAAGAGTTGTCTTAAAGTATTAACCGCCTGTTCCGAGGCAAGCAGAAATAAGATTATCTGACTGTCTGGCTACGGTTTTTGTTCTTCACAAAGTTCAGTTTCTTTCCTGTCTTTGGAAGGGTAGGGAAACTTGCTGTGTGAACCGCTGGCAATGCCATTAGCTGCGTCAAACGCGGGTTCGCAGCGAAAATACCCACGACGTTAGAACAGTGGATTGCTAAAAAATTGGATTCTTCAACTATAAGTAGGTACAATATATTGAGGGGTAGACTGCTGAACCATTTAAGGGGTCAATCAATTGGCTGGTTCCAAGGGGAACTAGGCCTTCTGCTCGGCCTTGCTTTCGAAGGCCCATAAACGCTGCCTCCCATATCCTGCAACAGCACCGGGGTGTGCCCGCACCTGACAGTTAAGCTTTACTTTTTCATGGCAGTTTACCTACTCGCCAACCGTTAGTTCAAGATGGGCGTACGGCCTGCCCCTCAAAGCAGGGCTCGGTGCTGATCGAAGAGCTTGTACCACGATGCGATACGGTGACCGTCCAGGGGCTTCCTGACCTTCTCAAAACCCCTAATTTTCATCCAGCCCAAGGCCTCTTAGGCGGACCAGAATAGAAGCCTGCAGCTGGTGGGGAAAGAGGCGGCCTGATTTAGGTTGCAATGTGCATTGCCGCAACTAGTGCTGCAATGCAGAATACTGTACGGTCGCAACCACGCCCCTTTTGTTGCGCACACTCACAGAGTAGACAACTGACAAATGGGAGAACCGCATATATAGTGTGTAATTATAAAGTTTTGAAGGCTCTTCCAAAAATCTTCGTCAAATCCTTATCCAGTTTTACTCGTGCATACTGACAATTGACCACAAGTTGCCCTTTGGTTGAAAGGCAATCAACGCTCTAGAGTTTCGCTGAGCAAGGACACGCTCGATTTCTACTTCCCATCAGCTGGAAAACGCCTTTACATCAAGGGCAATTCATGCCCATTGCCTCCAGTCTTATCCACCATGCAAGTACTACGGGCACCACGATGTGGAGGTCATGGAAGAGCACGGTTGCTTTCTTGTCTTGTGCCTCCCTCTTCAGTATACACCACAAGATAGACAATTGCAACTGGTACCTTCTTCACTAGAAGGGGATGGACGATGGAGAGCACATCCCGCCGAGCCTTAGACAATTTTCCAGAATGCTTGAAGCGTCTGTACGCGACCTAAGGCCCAGGCTTATTGCTAGCTTCGGAAGGGAACATGATGTGAGATAACTGGAAAACCTTAAACAAGAGAAACTTTAGGAAGAATGCTATATTTAGGAGTATCAATACTCGGTGAGCATAAGTAAAACAATGCATCCAGAGAATCTATAAAGTTTGTTCAGGGCAGAGCTGTCGCCCAGAGCGAGGCAAGCATTGGTTGTGTCTCAGAGGGGGAACTAGTGGGTGAAAGGGTTGAGCTCGCTGAAATGATGAAATGTCTTTGCTTGGATGAGAGAAAATAAAATGCCGCTTCCGCCGAACTAGATGAGAAGGAAGCAGGCTGATATGTAGAGGCATGGCCAATAAATATTTGGCCTGTCAGTGCAAGGCTCACTTGGAAAGGGATAAGAGGGGTACGCGACAGCAGCGAACGAATTTGGTCCCCACAAAACTGGGATTACCTCCAAAATATTGCATATCCTTCCTATGAAACAAGCAATGCCACATACTTATACATACCAGATGAATGAAAAGAGCGAGAGAGCTGGAGAAAAAGCAGGACTTTCAGCAGGGCCACCAGGGGCGCAAACAAACCGAGCAACGGAGCCTTCAGGCACTCAAACAGCGTATGGGTCAGTAATAGGGCCGGAAGCAGTGGGTACCCCACTTCCAGGAGTCAATTCTGTGCTTATTCAGGCTCCAATGAATGCTCATGAGCTGCTAGAGCCGTTTGACCTCGGCTCAGAAGAAGATATAAGATCAGATACCGCCGTGAGTAGGTGCAGCCCAGCAGCCCAGCCTTCTATTTTTTGGCTTACCCTCTGTTACTGCACTTCGCGGATGATCGGCAGGACACAGGAAATTGGAACAATGCGGGGGTTAATGAAACAAGAAGCGTGAAGTGGTCATATTACCATGATACAGGACTTCCACGGTGGGCCAATTCACAAAGACGTAATCCTAGGCATGCTGTTGGTGACCCAAGGGAGGGCCTAAAGCACGCCCCTGTAACGAGAGCACCGAGGTAGGTGTCTCGGAAGCGCATCGAAAGACGTTACAGCGTCTACGGTAGGAGGCGTAGAGGCAGCGCCCCTAGGAAAAGACTCAGCATGTTCCTACGCAATGCAGGCGAGCTACAGTAAAGGGCCGAGAAATGCATGCATTCCGTCGTGATGGTCTTACGAAGACCGCAGTTTCGACTGGTTCAGCAAAATTAGCACCAGAAAAACTGCAGAGAGAGCACAGTTAAATGAAACGTTCTCAGATATACAAACTAACAAATGAAGACCGGCGGGCCAGCCACGTTCTGCAGTCTCAGTGCACTGCACCCCCGCGTCGGACTTATTCTTGGAATAGCCCCAGGCTTTTACAAGGCATTGGCAATCCCCGCATCTTGAAAAGGAGTTTTCAGAAGGACTGCAAAAAAAAACAGCGCTCGACCTTCAACTAGCGCGTTTGGATATAATCCGGTGTTGGTGAAAAAAAAGGGCGGAAGGCGGGCCTGGCCACGCTTGGTGATACGCAAGTTTCGGGTGCCCAGAATTGGCAAACTTTCCTGTAGTTCGCAGGGCCAAAGAGTGTGTTTACTATTCAACTTTGGTGGGGCGTTTAGCCATATTTCAAAACGCCCCCACGCCAGGCACTGTAGTGCACGAGGACTGAGTGGAACTCCTATAGAACCTCGAGACCAACGCTATGGACAGGGCACAAAAAAATAAAATATTAGTTCTAAATCAGATTATAGGCTGGCCTGCTACGGGTGCCCCGGAGCTGACCCGGGGGGTGGGGCTGGCTGATAGGCTGAGTGATAGGCTGGCTGCATAGCAGGTGCACTGACACACTAAGGGAAGTGAGTGCCCTGGTAAATTTGTTTTGCCTTCTATCCCCCCTTAAGAATAACTGGAATATGTATTAGGGCATATTTATTTTTAGTTGACGTATTTAAGGGGTCTTTGCTAGGTTTTAGTGCCAATGTATCAGTGTGCACCTAGCAGCTAAGCAAATGCCTATACGTAGTTGCAGCACAAAGCACTGTACACCACAGGCACCAGTTGGGGTGATGCTCCGCCGGTAGGCCAAAAACTCGAGAAAAGTTGAAATAATTGCCTGCTACTGAACACAGAAGTATCCAACACTTGAGAAGGAGCTCTACGGGGTACACAGGGGAGGCAGCAAGACTCAGGACTGTTTATACGGCCTGGATTTTGCAGTCAATTCGAGCCGATAGTCAGTCCTTGACATACCTGACAAAGAGCTGCTAAGACCACGATAATGAGATATTTGGTCGGTGGCTTTGTCACCAGCGTCACAGTCAAGTATGTCAAGGTCATCATCAACGTTGTCGCGAATGCACCCTCCTGACGCCTTCCCAGTCAAGTAGGGCGCTTTGAAACTTCTGTTATCTACAAAGATTCCACTTTTGTTTTCAAATTGCCTGCATCTTACTTCTTAGGTACTCAGGCCGCTGGGGTTATCGCTAGAGCTAACAACGGACCACGGCACAAGCATTACTGAACCGTGATCTCTTGTGATGCCAGACGAAGCGTGCACTCGGGTGATTATACGTTCCAGCTTCACTTCATACAATTGTTTTACGCAAAATGCGTGATGACACTTAAGCGGACCATGGTTAGGCCAATATGACAGTGGATTGAGTGACAAGGGCTTTTTGGCGGCCTGCGACGGACTCGTCAACGGATGAATATACTCTCACTTGTCCGGAGTGGGAACAACCAAAGGAGCGGAATAGTCTCAAGCCCAAATTTCTGCAAGCAACATCAAACGCAGGCTCCTGTAGAATCTTCCAATCGAATCCTGATGGAAGTATCAATGGATTCTAGAGTGGGCATACCATCAAGTAGAGGGCGCGGTTGCATCTACTTTGTCGTTGATAGCCTGACGAATTGCGTGCACTTCATCCTTTTCCGAGCTCAGTTATCGCTGAGGGAGTGGCCGGATTATTCTCCAGGAATGCCCAGGAGCTCCTAGGTCTCCGAAAAGCCTTATTGTCATCATACCCCCGAAGTTTGTTGTCGCATTCTGGAGCGGATTGATGAACCAGCTTAACGCTGGCCAGAACATGATACTGCGAACCATCCACAAGAAAACACCCAAACGGGACACACTAACTGCAAAATCGTGCAGTCCTTGTTATTCATTGCATAATAGAATCCTTCAAAGTGACTGATGGCTTGTGCAGAGTGAGAGTATAATAAACAAAACAGTGCCCCTTTTGACTCGCTCCTTTCTGGCATTGTTGCATCCCTGTAGATCCAAAGCCCATACCCTGGTACCATCTTAGGCATAGTTGTTGAAAGCGAGCTGCACACTCCCGCAGCTTCTAACTTTCACACACAGCTTGTGTTTGCACGGAAATGCATGCGCAAGGCTCAATCATGCCAGGCAATGGCGTGCGACAATTGACATCCAGCTGCCACTTTCAGCCCATTAAGCTTGGCGTTGGTAAAAGTTTATGACTTTGAAGCACCTAACAAAGCAAGTGCACGAAGACGTGCATCATGTGTTGTTTAGGGTCCTTTCCTCTTCTCTTCGGTGTTAACGCCTTGGCCTATGTCTTTGGGGTACCCTCAAGGTGAAGATACCGCCTAGTGAATGCAGTTTTCTGAAACGAGTTAGGGAAGCGACGTAACGTTCCCGCACTCTCAACATCAAACGGCAACAATGTCATAACGGGAGTGAACCCTGGGCTAAGAATAAGATCCTAAAAGCACATACATCAACACACAGAGGCTTCAGGAGCCGGGAATATTACTTAAACGGCCAGAACAACTACGAGCTAGGTGGATCTTGAAGGGTCCTTTGCGGGCAAGAGCCCCTCAGAAGCATATGTGGGTCCTTTACACATCCAGTGCGCTGGAGGCTTTTACGCCTGCAGGCATCTGCGATTCGGGTTGATTTGTGGCAATTTATCCATTGTCGCTGTTGCTTACGCCGGCCTTTACTAAGAGTTGCACGCATCTTCTTCGTTACTAACTCTCAGCGGCTACTCTCTTTTTTGTTGATATCCAAGCCTGCATTGACTTACAGCTAGCTTTTGCCCTGCGCAGCCGTTGACTGCAGTTGAAAATTTTCATATTTAGGCATGAGTCCCACGCTTTGGCGCTGGAAATGTTGCTGCCGAGGGTGAAACGCAACATACGCAAAGGCAGTCGATGTTGATTGCCCTTTCATGCCTTTCATTCCTTCCTCTTTTTTCTTTCGTTGTGTTTCTGGTTGACTGGGAGCACAAGGGCGTGCGGTCGTTTAGCTACGGGGAAGGGACATGTAGTAGCCGGCTCAGTCACTCAGCTGATACTGCGTGGTCTTCATGTGCACACCACATATCAAACTCGTAATTCTGCGAGAGCCTTCCTGGAATTTGTAAAAGGCGTAAAAGACCAAACTCCGATTATTGAAAGTCCAAAAACCCTTCTGTGAACCAGTCCTCCTCCCCAAAGAGAGGACGAGCCGCTCCCTTCAGCCTCTAAGAGGCAAGCGTCGCAGCCCCAAACTCTTAGGGCAGTAGGCGCGAGCTGCCCACTTGACCACGTTTGTGGTCTAAGATTGTTCTCCTACCGTCCTAAATATTGTGTGTTATAACCAATTCTCTCGCCAGAGGCTCAGCGGAGAGCCCATAGTGGTGGAAGTGCGCTACCCGACAGGTGTAGCAAGTCTGCTGGAGGTTATTAGCTCTGTCTCTGTTTGCCTGCAGACTGACTATGGGTTGCCAGCTGCGCGCCTATCAACTATATACACTGTCAGTGGGTGTAACAAAGGGGGACTGGTTGCCATTGTATCTTAGACTGCCTTTCAGCACCAGCTGGAACAGAAAACGTGAGAGCCTATTTTAGACCTCTCATCTTGCAGCGGGACCAGGCACTTAGGCCGGTGTGCCTAGCTGCGTTGGGGCTGGATGGGAGGTTAGATGTTCTGTACGAACTTTTTGCGAAATATTATCGTTAGTGTATTCGGTATTTGGCGCTGGTGCAGGTCAGGGCTGCCCCTAAATAAACCTAAATACCCTCGTTTCAATGGGTAGAGAGGGGGGGTTGCTGCAGCAGCGCCTGCAGCTGCTGCAGCTGGCACGCAATACAAATGCAGTACAAGAATATTACGTTGCAGCAGGGTGTGTAGTCGGCTGTGTTAGGTATTGAACTGAAGTGGAACGTAAAGGAATAATAATTGCCATCTTCCCCTCAAGGGCAAAATGCAGAAAAATTGGATATATTTTTGCTCTCTTGGAGCCAGCGGCGACACGGCTTAAGGAACCAACGCCTAACGCAGCAGTCTTTGGAGGGACTAGGCTCGAAAAGGGGAAGGAATGGAGAAGAAATAAAGTGAGAGAAACTAGTTTTTATTGCCTAAGCATTTATTTCCTTTTGTTGGCTTCATGTCTATACACCCGAATACCGCCGATACATTTGTATGGCGCCAGCTGCAGCTATAGGGAGAGGGAGTGGGGCTCGAGGGTTCTGGGGAGGAGAAGCTAAGAATTATGGTTGAATAAGAGTAAAAAAGTAGAATTAAATTGAAAAATGGAGAAAATAGGACTTAAAAAAAATTCAATCTTGGGTTATTTCGCAAGAAGGGGGAGAACCAACCTAAGGAGGGCTGGCGGTGATAGAAAGGGCTTAAGGAAAGGAACCTTCCTTGCCCTTTGTCATATTTTCGCACTATTGAACTGAATTTGTTTTTATTTTTAAACTTGTTGGTTTATTATATATATTTATTATTTTTTTTTGAATTTCCCTGGGCCCCCGCTGCCTCAGATCGGCGATCTGGGCTATGCTGGGCGTTTTCATGGGGATGCAGCAAGTTTCTGGTTTTTCCGTCTTCTTCGCTCCTTTTTTTCCTCTATTTTGAGGCTTTCCTTCTTATTTTCCTTTTTTTTTCCTTTTTTTCAATGGGCTTGAGGGTCAATGCCGCTGGACCCTCGCTTCCTCTTGTGCCCGCCGGTTGTCGAGTTGAATTTGATGAAACTTTTCGGAAATATTCAACCAATGGTTCTCGCCGGTGTTTAGCGAGGTAAAAACACAATAAACAGAATATTAATTGTTAATAACGCAAACATTATACCTTTTAACATATCATTTCACTCCTTGTCTACGGCTCTCCTTGCTGCTGAGGCTTGCGGGTTTATGCATTTCCTTGCAAATACCCTTCTTCCGAGAGAAAGAAATCCATTACATTCCAAAAGAAGGGCAGAAGCATTATAGAACTAGCCATGGGGGCCCCTGCTAAATGCATGCATGCAAAACCATACTGGGCTCATCCGTAAGGTTTCAGCATTGACCCATTTCAGGTGTATGTACAGCTGAATCAGTGGAGGCAGCAGGAGGAGGAGAAGCAGCAGCAGCAGGACCTGCTGCTTGCCAGTAGCTGTTTGCCTGCTGCAGCAGCAGCAGCAACAGCAGCAACAGCAGCAGCAGCAGCAGCAGCAGCAGGAGCTCCCTCCCTCCGCTTCTGTATATATATAATATACATATATATGTATATTATATATATCCTTGCCTGTCCTTCCCACCCCAACTGAATATTTCTGCGAATGTATCAGCCTTTCTCCTTGCAGCCATTTCAGCAAGGAGACAGCCGCTATAGTACATGTGTATAATAGCAGCCAGCAAACCCCCCCCAAAAAAATACAAAAAAAAAACCCAAAATAGGCGATAAGCCCATCCCCCAGCAGCATATTTTCTGCTTTCTTCCGCTCTGCCCTCCAAAATGCCGCCCGCGCTGTCCCTCTTCATTTCTGTCTCCTTTTCCCTTTCTCTGCTGGGGGGCCCCCTGGCCCCAGCCCGCGCCGCGCGCCCCTGGGGCCTTTCCTATAGACCCAGTGAGGGCCGAAGGGCTATGGAAGAAATCCTTAGCAACACCCCATGGCAGGTGCCAGTTTCTGCCATAGAAGATGCTACGAGTGAGGCGGACTGGACCCTATGGGCGGGGGGCCCCTACGGGGGGGGCCCCCCGGGGGGCCCCTACGGGGGGGGGGGCCCCTATGGCGGGGGG